>JBCEWC010000083.1:0-86097 GCA_038996855.1 Solanum aculeatissimum | reverse complement strand
AAATTTCAGATTCGAAAAGGTCTCTTTCTCCCTCTGTTTTTTCTCTCTATCCCCTTTCTCTTAAAACGAAATGGAAAACAATTTATAGGGGAAAACAGGGGGCCAATTTGAGATTTGGGGGGATTCTCATTTGAAAATTTGAAATTAGAAATTGAAAGTTGAAGAGGGACGTTGATTGCCAGCTGCTCCGCGATTTGGGGCTGTCGGCTGGCTGTGGGGTCGGGGAGAGGAGCGTGAGACAGAGAGAGACGTTGGGAGAGAAAGAGGAGAGGAAAGTGTATTTTTGTTGAATGTTTGTTTTGTACGTATTGTTGTTGTTTGTTGTGGGTATTGAAGGTGTGTGGATGAAGATGTGTGAGGAGAGTATTTGTGGATTGAAGAAGAAAAAGGTTTGGGCCGGGTAGAAGTTAAAATGTGGGCTGAGGGAATTAATTTTGTGGGCTGGGTAGTGTTTAGGTGTGGGCTAAGGGAGAAAATAGGCTATGGGCTGGAGAGTGAAGGGAATTTGGGTTGGGGTTTTAAAATGAATTGGGTTTGAGAATGGGTTGAGGTAGAAAAAAAATGATTTAAGAAAATTAACCACTTCAAAATGTAAATGTGGCAATCTAAATGTGATCAATTTGAATTAATTGACAAAATTGACCACGAGACGAAATTAATAAAATTAATTAAAGAGCCTCTTGAAATCAACGAAATAAAATAATTAAATAAAATATCAAATTTATTTTAAATAATTATTTTGAATTGTTAAAAAATTCGAAGAAGCTCAATAGCTAATTTATGTTGTGGATGGTCAAAATTGGGTGTCAACATATATATATATATGATCATGTAATATAATTTGTCAAAAGTTATAAAAAAATATAGATCTATATATATTGTGATACACTCTATACATGAAGTCTGCATGATTATATACGGGATAATTTTTTTTTTTGTGATTAAAATAATCGAATGATCATGTGATGTAATTATTCCTAACTACTTCTCTTCAAAAATATTTATTACTTACTACAAGTATATTTCACTAAATTAATTATGATTTGAAAATTTAAATTTGATAATTAGTAATTTATGTAGTAATTTAATAATAAAAATAATAGTTAGAAAAATGATAAATATCTCTTGACTTGTTAAAATGAAAAAGGAACAAGATAATTTTATTTTTAACATAAAAATTAAGTAAAATAGAATCAAGAGAGTATATTTGTTTTATTTTATCAATATTTGTGGCTAATACTCTTCTTATTAGCAAATTAACATTTTTGTTTACCTTTGATTCCAGTGAAAGTCAATTGTAAAATGATTGAATATATAAAATATACTCAATGAAATACTAAATTCAATAGATAAAAAGAATAAAATAATTTTATATTGATGAGAAGTATAAAAGTAATTGAGATACGTCTAATTTGGTTCAAATAACTAGAATATGATTATTTAATTGAGCATATAAATATTCTTTTGATGATTAATTGTATTATTTAATTACATAAAACGGATTATTTGTCTATTGTTTGAAAATACATACTTATAAAACTATGGGAAGTTCAAATTAAGCAAGCCTCTTAGATTGTGAGGAAGATACTCCAAGCAGAGGAATGACTAGATGAATCAGATTTATAAAAGATGGTGATCAGATCATGAAAGCTAACAATTTTAGTCTCAAGGTGAAATCATCCCGGAAATCCGTTGTAGAAATACACTAATACTATGAGTAGATTAAACTTTTATTCTTAGTTTGATAGTTTAGCTTTAATGAAAATCTGACGACGAGCTCTGAAATTGGGACTATGTCCATATCTTGAATATCAAAGTTATACATATTGACAATTTTTGTAATGGAAATTACAATTCCAATTTTTTTTATTAATTTTATTATTAGTGAAATTGAAGATTATCTAGAAATGAATGTAGAAATTGTTTCAATACTTTTAAAAATGAATAAGAGCATTCAAAGTTGTCCAATATTATAAAAACAAAATTTTAACATAAAAAAAGTTTTATTTAATTAAAAAAAAGAAGGAATGAAGTGGGTGGATTATGGAGTCAAGTGTTTGGAGATAAAACGCATAGATGGATCAACATAACCGCACCCTCAAGTTTCCTCTCAACGACTCTTGGCATCTTATGGAGTGTCGTCTTCCTTTATTCTTTTAAATACTTTTTTCAAATAAATTTTCTTTCAGTTGTACGGTCCCAAATCTTCTCGTTGTCTGAAAATTGACTTGCTTTAGGTTTTAGTATTCCTGTAAATTTAAAAATGGCTCCATGGGGCGGACTCTCTTGCTGTCTGAGTGCAGCCGCTCTTTATCTTCTCGGCAGGAGCAGTGGAAGGTTTCTACTTAAGTCTCTTCTTCCAATTGTTTTTTTTTTCTGGAATTTCATTGCTCTACTAGGTATATATATGTCCATGAATTCAGATTTGTTTTCTAATGCAGAGACGCTGAAGTGCTGAAATCCGTTACTAGGGTTAATCAATTGAAGGATCTTGGTAAGTAACTTTGTTTTTTCATATGGGTGCCTTTAGTCTTTCGTTTAACATTGATGGGATCTCCTTTTGGTTTCTTTACGAGTAGTAGAGGTATTAGACAAGAATATCATTATCTCCCTGTGTTCCTTTAGTTATGAAGGAGCTCAGCAAATTATTGGAGTAGCTGAGAACATGTTCATTGTACAAGGCCAAGAGATATTAGATACTTGTTCAACAGAGATGTTGGAATTGATACTGCTAGTGGTCTAGTGGATGAAAAGTTGTGTCATTGGCTTCAATTTTTTTGGATTACCTCAAGGGAGGAAGTTTAGAACTCCAAGTAGCAGAGCTCAATGATAGAGAAATTCGATAGGTTAGAGATTGGGAACAAATAGTTCTGTCAAACAGATTATATCAAGCCCTTGTAAAGTCTGCTTTCTGGTGGAAAAAAAACTCAAGAGGTCTGCTTTGTCCAGGATTCATACCTACTGTATGTACCTGTACTATTGTCTTGTTTCTGTCTTATAGTGGGAAAATGATGTATCATTTAGTCAAATGAAATTCGGGGATCACCCCTTGTTCGTGACATTTCAACCTTTTATTACTCTAGCGGAAGTATTATGGTCTCTTGAAAATGAGACAGTAGCTCTGTGGACAATGACGGTTGCAATTAAAAGATGGAAATACCAAGCACGTTGGTCCACTGAAGTGTTACACCAATTTATGGAGCTTGCCTGTCAGCCTGTGGAAAGGAAAAATAGAAGGATTGGCATGCTTTTCAAATTGCAATGTATTTTTTCGGAAATAAAAATTGCATATGGTTTTTGGCAGGATCTTTATTTTGTTTCTATTTTTGGGTTGGGTTGGGGGGAACTAACCATAACCTTTAGACGATTGAAGTCCATCGAAAGGAAGAAAGAAGCCACTGTTACAGATTTGATCAGGAGTACTGGTGAAAACAGCGGGACATAGTTTTTGGAAGAATCATTGAAAATTGGGAATGGGATGACATGGAAGAATTTCTCACTATAATCTACAATCATCTTAGGAGGGAGACAATAGAATGATATGAAGAGGACCATTGCGGAAAGGTTTTTCAGTTAGATCTTGTTATAAATGTCTAATGAACGAAGATATGAAATCTCTGAGGGAGTAGGAAGACAAACACTCTGATTTCTGCCCAAGCTTGGATGTCATTCTCACAGTAAACAACATAACAAAAAGATGGCAGGTAGTGATTGCCGATTATATTGATCTTGCATGAGAGTGGAGAGGAATATACAGACCATTTACTTGCACAATGTGCTTTTCCCATACTCTGTGCCTCTGTGGAGCTTCATTTAATCTTATTTTAAAACTGCTTTTGTCACTACTGTGTGGTTGCACCCAGGAGTGGGAAAAAAGACTTAGACAAGTTGGAGGAGGATCCTTCTCAAAAAAAACAAGTTGGAGGAGGATCAACACTGGGAAGATAAATTAAGAAATTAGAAAGGTTGCTCCTTTATGTATATTCTGGTTGATGTGGAGATAAAGAGTAGAAGATTATTAAGGAATTGAAAATCATTTGTGGAGAACAAGAGTTATGCACCCAAGGATGTGGTCAATGAAGTGGTTGATAGCCATGAGGTCTCAGGTTCAAATCCCAACTGTGACAAAAAAACTAGGTGATCCTTTCTGTCTATCCTAGCCTTGGAGGACAGAGTTACGTGGTGCGCATTGCTGATAGTGATAGAAGGTGGTAGGTCTCTCGTGAAATTAGTTGAGGTGTGTGAAAGCTGGCCCGGGCACCATGGTCACTAAAAAAAGAGTTATTTACTGTGTTCCTTCTATTTTTGATGTAAAGATGGTATCCTTTATGCATGGATAGTTGGATGCAAGTTTTGGATGATTAATATAATGTGTCATTGTAATTTAGGCACAATCTTAGTGTAATTAATAAAATGATATTCGAAAGAGGAATATCTGTTTGCTCCGCATTATTATGAATTCTAGCTTTTAGAACTTTATATTGGATAGTTATATATATCTTATTGCACCTTTTGTTAATTAAGTTTCTCAACCTTGAATGATCTTTGTACTCCTTTTATTTTAGCACAACTACTAGATACTGCATCCAAGGTATTGCCTCTGGTGGTTACTATATCTGGAAGGGTTGGTTCAGATTCACCAATCAACTGTGAGTACAGTGGTCTACGAGGCGTGATTGTGGAAGAAACTGTATGTTATCTCGTTCTTTAAATAATAGTGTAGGATGTTTGTTTACCTTTCAATGAGGTTGTGTTAAATGTTCTTGATATTATTATAGGCCGAACAACATTTTCTGAAACACAATGATGCAGGCTCTTGGATACAGGATTCTGCTTTGATGCTCTCAATGTGTAAAGAAGTTCCGTGGTACCTGGTTGGAATGACTTCCTCTTGTTTTTCTATCTTAATAATTGTGTAGGCTGTATGTATCAATTCTGAAGAATTTGGCGGTACTTTGATCTATGAATTTTAATAGTTTTTGACTTGTGTATTAGGATGATGGGACAGGTCGCGCTTTTGTTGTTGGTGGCCGTGGTGCCACGGGTTTGGTACTGACAGTTGGCAGTGAAGTCTTTGAAGAAGCAGGGCGATCATTTGTGCGAGGGACATTGGATTATCTCCAAGGTCTTAAGGTCTGTTTTTACATATAATTGCTGTTCAACGAGTGAGTCATAATCATGTTTGGGTGCGGTTTCACTGTATAGTTAACTTTGGGTGAATAAAGAGGAGGTGAAAAAAAGGAAATGGTGAGGATGTTACAGAAAAGGGAAGAAGAATACGTCTTCACATTTTTCTCCTCCAAAATTTAGAAGTAAACAGATGAATCTTCTTTGCTAATTGTACCAAATAAATGAAGGGGGATAATTAATAGTTCTTATGGAGATGGTGAAATAAAGGAAATGTCGAGGATGTTACGAAAAGGGAAGAAGAATATGTCTCTACATTTTTCTCCTCCAAGATTTAGAAGTAAAGAGATGAATCTTCTTTGCTAATTGTACCAAATAAATGAAGGGGGATAATTAATAGTTCTTATGGAGATGATGAACAGACTGTTCTTCTTTCCTTTTCCTCGTCTGCTTTCCACAACCAGTCATATTGAAGGGGTTGTAATTATATTTTCATAACTCGGTGTCTAAAATCTTTTGGATACTAACTTTGATTCGACCTGTTATTTTCATAAGTTGGAGGTCAAAGCCATTTTTAACTAGCACTGTAAGTGTAGAACGTAGTGCATTGCAGGACTCCACTATCACCAGTCACTTGCATATCTGTTCATATGTGACCATGTTTTTATGTATTTTGGTGAAGTTAATTAACTGATGATTACTTTTGAAGATGCTTGGAGTGAAGAGGATTGAACGTGTGCTGCCAGTTGGTACTCCTTTGACTGTTGTTGGCGAGGTATGATATGCCTTTTGTGCAGAAAAAGTTGCAACACTTTCATAGAAGGAAGTAACACAAATTAACAGAATTCAGATGATGCTAATAGCAACTCTTTGTCAGCTTATTGTTAAGTCGCTCACTATGTATTCCTAACACTGATGTTATAAAAAAAATAATACCTAACATTAACTGTAAATAGAATTGATGACAGATAAGAAGAATGACGGTAAAACAAAACACCTTCTATATACTTATTAATTCTCAACCCCTTCTATATAGTTCTTTATTTTCCGTAAGGTAACTCTTAATAATAGTTTCCAGAGGTCTTTGTTGCAAAACGTAATTGTGGTTCTTGGAAGGAAAAAAAGAAGATGAAGAAGTGACTTCAGAGAGGATTCAACTCTAGAACGAACTCAAAATGATCCAGGAGTTACAGAACAACTGACTGGTTGAATGGAGGACATCCTTGAATTACATAAAATACATATCAAGACCTTTGGACGCCCTCAAAATATATAAAATGACTCAGTTGTTTTGTTGCAGTTGAGTGGAAGCAAGCATCCAAAGTTTGGACTTGCTTTTAATTTGTCACTCCTTGCGTTCTTCATGGTCATCATGACCTGATTGATAGGGAATAGTTTTAAAGAGAAAATAATAAATAAATACAGCAAACAGAATTAGCTATCAAGGAAATAAGAGGATTAAAATGCATCCAATATTACAAGATTACTCTAGCTATACGTGAGCATTCATTGTTCACTTCTACTGCATTACTCTCTTGAACACTAGTCGACCCTTCTCTGTGCGAGTCAAGGGGGCTGGATGCATATAAAAGCTGTTTGCATAGTGTATGATGTTCGTTTTCCTTTGTGATTGTATCAGGCTGTTAAAGATGACATTGGGACAGTTCGGATCCAGCGACCACACAAAGGCCCGTTTTATATCTCTCCTAAAACTATTGACCAGCTCATTGCAAATCTTGGGAGATGGGCAAGGTTTATATGCTTTACTTTCCAACTGCAACCACCCTTATATTTCCCCTAGCATTCCTTCACATGCTTTACCCGATGTTATGTTCAAATTCATAGACATGAGTATGTTCTACTTCAATCAGGTTGGTAATATATTTTGTAAGATCTGTATAAGTATCCTTACCAGTTACCACTATCATATCTGTTCAACAAAGATATGTCTAGAAAAATAGAGTTCATGAAATAACTTGCATGAACGTATCACTTCTCCCCTGAGTATGCCAAGACGCCGCCAGGAATTGTTGGTGTTAGCCTTGTACATAGTATTGATAAGTTCCTTTCCTTTCAGGTGGTACAAGTATGCTTCAATGGGTTTTACCGCCGTCGGTGTATATCTACTTGTGAAGCATACTTTTCATTATGTGATGGAAAGAAAGCGTCACTGGGAATTGCGCAGGAGGTAAGTTTAAACCAAGACTCTTAAACTGCAGTTTTTTAATCTATTGCTTAAATCTATTTTTTACTTTGTATCTATTAAAGCATTTCATAAATGTTTTGGTGCATTAGAGATGCTTGTACAAATTACTACAAGGTAGGAGTTGTACCTCATTATCCTTTCTGCTAATGTTTGATTCCAAGGATAGGCTGACAAGATGATTAATATTATACTGTCATGACTGCTGTATGATGCCATTCATCACGTGTTCGTACTGGCTGATAACGAAAATAAAAAGGATAAGCTGAGATGCAACAGTTTAAGATCTCTTTCTTCATCGCCTGCGTCCCTTGTTCATTTGGGGCATAAAATGAGTTGCTGGGAAAGGTGCTTTTTTGGAGATGTGGAGGGTGTGCATAAGCTGGTCCAAATACCACAATTATTTTAAAAGGTGTTTTTATAGATGCTTAAGCCAGATTAGTAATTTATAGATGAGGGTTTGATGCAGTACTAAAAAATGGACAGAGGGACGAAAGACAGGATATAAATTAGTAAGGAAAGAACTAGGGAAAGTTAACAGGAGAGCGAGAGGAAGGACAGAAGCTCTTACAGGTAGTTAGTTATTCACAAAGTGTTTGCTTATCAACTGCATTATAGTTTAGTGACAAGAAATGAGAAAATACCTATAATGACAAAATACAAGGAGTTTTCGATGGATATAAACAATGGTTGTGCATATTCCATTTCCATGCACCAAATGCAATGTGTGTGTTCAGAATGGAGTCATAATTTAGAGATACCACTGATAGGGACAGGAAAAACCTTTAGACTTTACCTATTATCAGGTTCTTACACATAAATGCACCACTCTAAAAAAAATGCACTTATTCTGTTCTTATGGGCTTTTGGACCACATTACGTTGAATTCTACTAAAAAGTTAAGGAAGACATGTTATACGGAATTCTAATAGAAAATGAGGAAGATCTTTATATGCATGTTCTTTTCCACATAGAAGAGATGGATTTTTTTTCCGAGGGCAGCAACGATGATGAGGTTTGTGCCCAAGAAATAGTCTATACACGTGTATCTTGTTCGGATGTTATCAGTCCATTGAATACTCACCCTTCCCGAGAATAAATGGAGTAAATTACTAAGAATACAGAATTTGATGAATGGCACAAACACCGAACTGCACTATCCAATTCTTTGATAAGCAAAGTAGTAGCAGGCTAAGGTGAACATTAGCCCCTTAAAATGTTTGTGATCTAGTATTTTTCAGCTTAAGGTAACTTTCTTGGTAATTACCTCCTTCCAACTTTGTAAACAACTTGATATTTAACCTTCATGGCACTTATGTAAGTATTTTGGTGGAACAGAATAGGAGAGTTTTTGATGGGGTGGAATCGCTTAGGCTTGCCTTTTATTATTGATTAACTTTTGGTGCACCCACATGGCCCCTGTTAGTATAGATTTATTATTATCATTTATAGAGAAGTGGTATTGGAATTATCTACTTCTTGGTACACTTCTTGTATACAGTTTTTTTCTCTTAACATCAGTATAACTGTAGTTTTTTTTTATTTTTTAAGAAAAATTGTGTGTTAGAGGTTCTTCAGTTATGGAGCTTGTTAAACCAAACAAAAAATCTCAGTGAAACTTTTTTCCATTTCCTTTTTGATACATAGCACCAAGAAGGTGCCAGAGGAAAATACATCCATTCTCAAAATAATTGAACTTCATCTCTACTTTACCTACAAATACAAATAAATTCCCACCTTATTACTGTGCCGCCACATAACTAGGAAAGATAAAGCAGTATGGCATACTTTTGTGCATTTTCTTATTTTAGTACATTGATTACAAATCTAGCACTTTTGTATAATGTTCTTTTAGGGAATGTTATTCTTACTTTATCCAGGCTCCTGTAGGATATAGACATATATGACTTGCATGTCTATTTCTTTTAATTGGTATTCTTTTTAGTTTTGGTGAATTCTTGATTCTCGTAGTGAGAACTTCATTTTGGCTAATATGATACTTGTTTTTATGAGGTTCAGATTGAGTTGGTTGGTCAATCCAATAATCATCAACTTAAAATAGTCCTGAGTGGCAAAACTTTGCTGCTGTTCTTTTTTCTGCAAGGTTGGCTCATCTGGTTTAGGAAGTGAGCTTACCAAAAGTTCTGGTGTTATCTTTTCTGGTGGTTTGGATCTCTTAATGCTTATGGCTTTGAACTTCTTGAAATATGTTTGTACAGCAATTTCTTTTTAGTGGGATAGATTGTGCGCCCTTCATTCTTAGGTTCTTATTCAAGTGTCAGTTTTGGCTTTTCTGTTTTTCCTTTATTTTATCTTTTTGAGTGATGATCCTAAATTTGAGAAACACTTGCATGTGCAGAGTTCTTGCTGCTGCTGCTAAAAGAGCAGGACATGAGGATGAAGGTAAGCTTGCCTGGTTTACATACTTCTAGGTTAATGTCTCAACTTTTCGTTTGCTTTGCAGTCAAATTGTTTTGTTTTGCTTCCTTTCTATTTTTAGGTTCCACTATACGTATTATTTTATTTTGCTTCCTTTTCTAAATTTAGGTTCTAACAAATTATTTTATTTTGCTTCCTTTTCTATTTTTAGAATCTAATGCTACTGCTGAGAATGGAGTGGATAATAAAAAGGACCTCTTAATGCCAGATCTATGCGTCATATGTCTGGAGCAGGAATACAACTCAGTTTTTGTCCCGTAAGACCCTTTCGTGAAAGCTTTAAGTTCACTACCTGTTCAAAAGTTTAGATTTTCGAGACATTGCTATGCTGCAAAAATTGCGAAAAATTCAGGAATTGTATGCCAACCCTAACTTGTTTGGAATGTGGTTTAGTAGTGTTCTATAACTAACCAATCACAATAGAAGTAGAGTTTATATAAGTAAATACCAACTAATTCTAGATAAAACTACTGATTAAGAAAAACACTAATTCAGATAAAACTAGTTTACAACAAAGATCTTACAAAGCAAATTGTTTAGTGTTGGAAGGAAGTGTCTAAATAGAGCGAATTGGATACAGAGAGCTTGTGCAGCCACCTCTGCTTATTTTGGATTGAGGGATACTTGAGTTCATTTGATTTGATTAATGACAGATCAGCTTCCTTTTTGTCCATGCTTAGGCTGCTGAATAGAGATTCTGCAAAAATAAGCATCTCCCAGATTTTTTTGGCAGATTCTCCTATTTTTCAATTTTGTTCCAAGTGTTTTGCTGTTCGGTTGATCCATCCCATTTGGACAAATCCACTTAAATACATTGCACAATTTAACTATAAGAGTGGAGCACGAGAAAAAGTTGAAGAATAGGAGCATTTTCATATGTTATTCTAACAACAACTATATATTGTTTATCATCGTAGTTGAGTCGAGGGTCTTTCGAAAGCAATCCCTCTACCTTCACAAGGCAGGGGTAAGGACCGCTTGCGCAATGCCTTCTCCAGAACCCACTTGTGAGATTACACTTAGAATGTTGTTGTTTAACATTGTAGTATTGCCCTTAAAATAGGCTGGCAACACTGTTATTGGGAACAGGAGATGGGATACTGAAGGTACAGTGTCCTCAGTAATATAATAATATAATTACATTATAAGGTACAGTGGGATTACAATAATATAATTACATTATTGCTGGGTGTTAATATGACATCCCAGCGCTAATGCCAAACTAAAGCACTTAATGTTGGTTTTTGTGCTGAAAGTATTGCGGTGAAAATTGTGATAGCTTAATACCTGTTTGTTTCGCAGGTGTGGTCATATGTGCTGTTGCATGACGTGCTCTTCACACTTGACAAACTGCCCACTTTGTAGGAGAAGGATCGAGCAGGTTGTGAAAACTTTTCGCCATTGATCTGCATGTTGTATCATAGCCTTAGGTAACAGCACACATGGACGAGCAGAAAGCTGATTCTCTCGCTTCCTTGTTGAGATCGTCTTTATCACCTGTAAAAATATGAATTTCTGGTTCTAAAAGCTCATTCAAAGGTTTTCGCCATTTTGGTAACTCGGATATGAACTTGTAGATAGCATTGAGAGCTGGAATTTGTCATAATTGAAGAGTTTATACCATTATGATGCAATCATCCTCCATCTCAACGGTTAAACTTGTGCTCTTTTGTTTCACATACTCGGCCCACCACAAGTATCATTTCTGCTTCGTGACTTAGCTCGGTCATAGTTTTTGAAGTTGAAACTTGAAAATTTGAGCTTTGGAAGTTGTGATTTTTGGAACTTTAAGTTGTGTTTGAACATGTATTTTACTTGAAAATGATTTGAAGTTTTGTGAAATTTCTCCCTAAAATTGGTCCAAAGTCAGTTTTCGGAAACTTGGAAATATAGGGGATAAGATTTTTAAAACATGATCAAATTTCGTTGTCAAAATAGATATTTGAAGATAAATTTTCAAGACCATAACGTCTACAATGGGCCAGAATGATTTTCTAGGAAAGCTGGAGAAAATTATTTGGAAAAAATAAAAATTTCTTAAATTTAAATTTAAAGACTTCATCCATTTTGACATGAAATTATTCTAAGAGTTGAAAAATTTATGTCTAGTACAACTTTAGAAATTGGAACTGATTCATGAGGTAATGAATTATTTAAAGACCGTATAAAGAAATAAGCAAATATATTTCTGTAGGTTGTATATTTTAAGTATGGACAATAAAATAAAAATAAAGATGGATCTAACTTGATATTATATTAAAGAGTGCACTTAATTCAACTGTCAAAACGAGCACATGAGGTGAAATTTATAAAAACAATTCATTCCAACTGTCAATATTGTTCTATCCTTGCTTTAAAAAATTGATTTTTTTCTCTTTCGACACCTCAGACACATTTAATATCAAGTGTGAAAATTATTTATATTTAATATCAAACATTATAGACATTCATTAAAAACTTCCACGTACTATTTTTAATTTTTTTTTCAAATACTATTACCGCATATTTGTATTCGTTAGTAGGTGATAATCCAACAAACTAAAGAATGATATTATAGCTCTTTTTTTTAATTAGATAGAAAAGAATAACCGATCAAGATGGAAATTTATGCTTTAAACTAGTCAGCTAATTAGCACTCTTGTCATCCAGCCAAACAAATTCTGGAATGACGGCTGCATTTTTATTACTATAAAAAAAAAACCATTACTCGTATATTCTTCAAATTTGATGTCGTCCATTTTCTTCTTCTTGCCTAATGTTCGCCTTCTAGGTTGCCGTTGATTTTGAACGTAGCTGGAAATAATCCCTTTTTTTATCGTACATATTTATGGAGTTCATTTTAAGAAAAAGTTGTTTATAATAAAAAATCTCAATTCTCACTATACCTCTAATCTAAATCATGTCTCTTCTAGCTCCAACTCAAATTATTTTTAAAACGTGTGTAAAATTAAAAGACTGCATATACCAAGTTTTTCAATTTGCAAATCTCTAATATTGTCTATCGTATCTCAAAATGCGATTCTTACAGCCGATAATCCCCTGGTTTTTTTTTCTACCAGTAGTCTAAGTCTTTTAAGACTTTGAAACATACAGACCAACCTTTGGAATCTGATGCCATTACCTTTATGCTCATGTTAAGTTACTTGCGCACTATTACACGTATACGTGCCTGAGTTTTGCAGAAATATTCATTTTATATGCACAGTGGACGACTCCTAATATTTTTTCATAAATTTGTGCTTATAAAGTAAATATTAAAAATAAAATTGTGATAATAAACTGACACCATTTGTACAAAAAATTTCATAGGCCACAATTTAGTGATTCTAGCTCCGATTATAGGGAGGGGCGGATGTGAAAATCTATATATATATATATAGATTTCTGATAACTCAATAATTTTTATTTGAATCATGTATATTGAGAAATTTACTAAATATTTGAATGTGAAACATGTCATTGTTTATACTATTAACTAAACTGACAATAATTCATAAATTTCAAATTCTGGATTCACGTTTTTGTCCAAAAAGGAAAGCATGGGAAAGTCTTGAGGAATATGATCCCCTGATGGACAGAATGACCAATTTATAATTACTTGTTGAGCATGGGCCATGAGGAATATCTTGTGGAAATTTCGGCTTCATCACGTTTATCCTTTTCACATCAATCATTAGGGATTAATTAGGAGCTGTCTTACCACTAGTAATCTATATATATCCTTAATCTCCTCTTATTAAAAACATCCCAACACAAAAAGCAGTTGTGAAATGGCAAAGAACCAGAGCACCACCACATCAGAAACCCAGTCCCAAGGAACATTTCGACAGTTTTTCAGGGCCTTCAAACGCCGAGTTTCTCCACAGAGCCCGATTTCTGCTAATCGGGTCAGAGTACTCAAGCCATCAACCGCTGCACCTACAAACAAGGTGCCTATAGAATACAATCACACCAACCATGCCAAGAGGGCCGGCCCGACAAACATTCAGAAAGGCGTGAAGTTTCAAGGTGGTGAGGGTGCTAGTAATGAAAAGTTTAGTCATTTCATAGATGAGACGAAGAAGAAAATAAAGGCTAACTCAAGTTTCGTTGCTGATGAAAATGGGCCTAAAGCTGGTACTAAAAAGGCCACCACAAGAAGAGACAGTTTCAACGATAGAGTTTCTCACTTTATCAATCGGGCCAAACTCAAAATGAGAACTACTACTATTGCTGATGGCAGTAATCACGGTGATGGAAACTTGCAGCCGTATAATCCCCGTTAAAAAAAAGAGATTTATTTATTTATGCTTTAAAAATAAGGAGAATATTTTAATTGGCGAGAGTGCTCAAAATTACTAATTAATTATTGGTTGGATAAGAATTAAGATATGAGTGGAGGAGAAAGGAGATGAACTTTTACAGGTTGCGTGTATTAAATTGTATTTGTTTGATATGCTTTAATTTATTGTGGTATGCTAAAAGTTATGCTTTGTTGATATGGACAGTAGATACTCTTGAAGTTAATGGATAATGCGAAAGGAATTTTTCCTGGTCACCACTACTTGAAAATTATCCATATTCCATCATTGTTATTTTGATTGGATTTGATATTTATTTAATTAGAAACATGAATCATTTATCAGAAAAAGATGATAAGTAAAATTGTACATTTAATTAATTATATTGCTAATGAACAGTCTTTGCATGTCACTACAACCCATTTAAATTCTGGTCTTTACATCCCTTTAGTTTGTCTACGTATCAAGTTCAAATATTTATACACGACACAAAATAAGAGAGAAAATGGAACTTAACTACATACATAAATATTGTAATAAGAACCATAAAATAGGGGTAGACTTTATAATACATTCCTAAAGTATGATTTTATATTTAATGTAATGAAAAACAAAATATCATATATAATATAAAAATGTATAATATTGGTTGGGGGTTTAAAGGTAAAATAATAACATATATACATTAATGTAGGATGGAAAGTGAAATTTACATGTTCATTTCTTAGTGTTTAGGTTTAAAAGAGAATTTTTCGCTCTTTTTCTTTTACATAATTTTAATGGAGGAGCTATAAATAGTAAGCACTACTTTTTATACAGTGATTACTGATGTGAATTAAATAGATTTTCTTTATTATTATAAATATAATTTTCTTTTTCTTATCTTTCAACTTATCTCCATAGCTTTGACAATCTCTATCTCTCAAAGAAAAATGCAATATCTTAAAATTTATAGAGAATGACTGAAAACAACGATAACGAACAAATTACTTACTCTTAACGGGGAGAGCAAACCCCTTATTAGGATTCAAAATCAATAAAATTAAGAAGAAATTCAAAATCTTATATAAATAATGTCAAATCATTACTTTCCAATTACTGTGTCACTTGGAAGGGTAGACTTTCCTGGGAAGGTCTTATGAATTACGTATTTATTTTGGCCCAATTCTAGAATTGATATATGAACCTCATTTTCCTTACCATTTAAAGCAGGATGTTTATTTTCGTAGTTATTAGGTTTAGCACTCTCTGGAAACTAGGTCTTCTTTTAAATAGTATTTTGTGATCAAGCTAAATAAAGTGAAATTTCATAAATAGTTTAGTCCTGAAATTTAATACGCCTAGATAGTTTTGATAATTACATTTCATAAATGTAGCTATAGTAGTTGTGTGCATATCCTTTTGTATGATTCGCTGTCAATACACAAAGGTAAGTATATTTGATTTTTTTAGTTATTTGGTTTAGCAATCTGTGAAAACTAAGTTGTCTTTTAAACAGTATTTTGTGTGAACAAATCAAACATATGACTGAATGGCAAGTGAAAGTTTATGGGTCCAAGTTTATAGGCCTCATGTACGTTGATTCTTAGAAATTGGAACCCATAATTGGATCTTTTAGATATGTCTAAAAATTTCTTGAAAATCTTAAATGTTGGTCCTCAACCAAAATTTGGAAACTATTGCAAATAATAGATCACCTTCTAATACTTTATATATAAGATTGAACGATATATAAATGAATTTTATGTTAGCGTCTAATGTTACCCAGGAAGGTAGTTTTCTCACGATCTGTATTTGCACAATTTATAAAAATAGGAACAAAATTTAAATGGCAACTTAAAAAGGAAATTTGTAAATCAAACTGTCTAAAAGATACCTTATAATTGTGATAATACTTGGGTAAAAGATAAAGAATGACATTGGTATTGAGGGGGGTGGGCGGTGGAGGTACACGCAACTTGATGAATGAAACAATCTGTTTGGTTACCCATTCGCACATGGTTATAAAAATCTAATCTATCCAAGATGCTTTATTTTTAAAGCGAGATCAGAGGCGGAGCCGAGATTAAGAGTTTGAGGATTATACGAAGAGTAAAACATATCTTTCTAATAGAAATACAATTTTTTTTTTAAAAAAAAAACTATTGGGTTCATCCAATCCCATGAACTCTACTTGGCTGTGTGACGCCACTGACCACAACAGCAACGAAAGAATAAAGCAAGCAAGAACACACAGAATCCCCCTGGCCTATGGGTTATGTCGTGAAGACAACTATGTTTGACCTTTTGAGTTTTGGGAAGTAGCCAAATCATAGAGGAGTGCCTTAGAAATCCGCCAATTCACGAATTTTTGTTGATACAATTAATTAATTAATCTCCCTTCGAAAAATCATATTTATTAAACATTGTTCTAGCATTAACGAGCACAGGGAAATCAAGATCAGTCCATTATCCATCTGAATCTCTAACTCCAAAAAAAAAAAAACAATTTTCTCAATGAAGAAAAGTTCATTTGGCTCATTATTTTTTTGTTAAAAGTATTTATTTATTTCCACTACTTTAAAAGGAAAATTTTGATTGAAAAAAAATCCCAAGTCAACTACTTGTCAGTTGTGTCCTTTAATTATGTGGCTTCTCGTATGAGGCAACTATAGAGTCTTGCAAGGAGCCAATTAGGACTCACATTTATTTTTACTTTCTCAAAATGTCAACACCTGTGTCCTTAAAGTAATTATAATGCGTCCATCACATGAAAAAGAAACATCATAAGTCATTAACCCTTTAATATTTTGCTATGTATATAATTTTTACGACTAATTATCTTCCGTTGATGTTCGAGATAATTTTTATTTTATTAATGTCCCGTTATCATCCCTATTAGCTAAACTGAATAATTATTTATTGATATTCAGAAGCCAAGTATGCTAATCAGTTCCTCCATGACGTTACCGACGAATACATTTAGTTATCTTTCGGTTGTTGATAGACTAATAATTTTAATTTGAGTAAATATTTTTAAATTTCAATTAATTGAAAGGAACACTTTTTAATTCCTTTTACTTGTAAAGTTTATAAATTTATCATAATTACTAATTTGTTCTATCACTTAATAGTACCATTCCATATTCGACGAAAGTGGAGTTTTAAAAGTAGTCCAAATAAATGTTCTTGTGATTACACTTAACCATAATGGCCTTTATTTGAATAGTGTCCTTTGGAGGGACTAAAGGTGGAATTTCAAAGGAATACTCCTATAGAGTTATTTGGTCACTAATTTATGCTCTCGTCAATTTCATCTTCTATCTATTATTCTCCTTCCTATTTGTCAGTTCTTAATTACTCCTAGAAAGATATATACTTTTGTCTTTATTTATCAAATTATCTTTTATCTAATGTATAGATACAGCTAAAATTAGTTGGCAGTCTTCAACATAATTCATATATGTAACTAAGGGGACACCATGGTGGAATTATTTAATCAGGCAAATGGATTTGATAAAAGATATGCTACTAATCATTTAATTTAAAACTTAACTACATAGCTGACGTTAGTTGTCTTGATTGACCAACTCCTCCCTTTAGCATTCATAAACAATTTTTTCTTTTCTCTTATAGTTCCATTTATGCTTTGAAGAATAAAGAAATCAATCATTGAAATAGAAAATTCTATTTTTCTAAAAATGTTTATACTCTTAGACGAATTCTCTTCACTGAGTCAATAAGTTAGTACCACATATCTCTTTCTTAAAGTCGTAACAAATTAAATGCCAATGTATAATATATTGAATTTGTTTTCTAAACCAAGAGAAGGTCAAATATTATGTGTCAAAAAAATGTACCTTTTCATTTTTTTAAAACTAAACAGAAAATGATGAAGGTCCAATTCAACTAGGTAGCAATGATCAGGAGAATATTGAAATTCAAACTTAAGCCATTGATAATGTAGTGGTCACAAGCTGATTCGAACACCATAATTATTAAAAAAAATATTTTTAATTGCTTTCTTAATCAAATGCCCTTCCGTTGATTCCTCTAGCGACTTTTGTTTCCTCTATCAAAATTAATTATTTCCTTTAATGAACTAAAAGGATAATCTCGTACTTAAGAGCAACATGTTTATCCCGATGGCAACAAGAGTAACAATACAGTTTATAATGCTACAGCAGCAGGTATAGTAAGCAAAATCATACGAAAAGAAAAAGGCGGATATGAGATAACCATAACGGATGCATCGGAGGGACGTCAAGCGGTTGATATTATCCCTCCCGGACCAGAACTTCTTGTTTCCGAGGGCGAATCTATCAAATTTGATCAACCATTAACGAGTAATCCTAATGTAGGCGGATTTGGTCAGGGAGATGCAGAAATAGTACTTCAAGATCCATTATGTGTCCAAGGACTTCAGTTGGAATGTTGAATCGTATACATAATATGATGGATAGGTTTAGATTGATCCTAATCAAATGATGGTGAATTACTTCTATTTAATAGAATATTGCTCTCTTTTTTTTCTCTCTTTTGCTTTTTACCATCTGTTTTTTTTACAACATTGGTACCACAATGGAAATGACATTACTATAAAAGTGGATATTGAAATATAAACATGAAAAGACTTGAAGGCTTATTCGTAGATTTTAAACATGTTTGTTAAAGCATGTAGACCGTTCCAGATTAACAGTGTTCTTGCTTGTTAATTGCATTAGCTTTTCAATAAACCAAATGTTTCATGTGCAATATATGTATAATTTCTACTTTTTAATTTCTCCATAATGACAACTTTTTGGTGTTTTTTTAATGTAAAATAATCACTTTTCTCCGTCGTAGAACGATGCGGCCAGCCAGCCAGCCTTGCTTTTTGTCTTTTCCATTTATTTATTTCTTTAAAAGAAAATAAAAATGGAAAATGCTGGTAAAGTAAAAGGAAGAAAATTATACGCATTGATATAGTTACTATTAAAAGTTTTTTTTTTTTTTAATCGAGATATAAAATACGAAAAAATCGTTTTCCACATAGTGACACCTGGGCGCATGCTGGAGGGACTCCAGGCATTGTAAAAGTCACCATTAACGTTCCTTTAAATACTTAAAAAACCCTCCACCTAAACCTCTCAACAAAGCCCTCCTTATTTTTATTCATCAATCATTCTGTTTTTCTTTTTTGGTACATTTTCTTCCTTTTGCTCAACCGGAAAATACTCGCCGGGAATACCGCCCGACACATAACAATTTCTCCGATTCCGACGCACCTATTCGAAACATTCAAACTAAATAATCCAACGACTAGCTAAAAGCTTTTTTTGCAAATTATTTTGAAAGAGATTATTACGGAGTCGGAAACTTTAACTAGTTCGGAATTTTGATTGATTTTTGTCTGCTCTGTTTCGAGATGCCGCCAGCTGCTGCCGTTGTTGGACACCACCGTGTAGTACCGTTAGGTTCTATGGTTACGCCGGCGGCCTCCACTCCGCCACCTCCGACCATGGTGTCGGAGACATTTGCTAAGGACGCAATATTAGCGTGGTTCAGGGGAGAGTTTGCTGCTGCAAATGCGATTATAGATGCGCTTTGCAACCATATCACTCAGCTTGAAGGCGGGAGATCGGAGTATGAGTCGGTATTTGCAGCCATCCACCGCCGAAGGCTGAATTGGATCCCAATTCTACAGATGCAAAAATACTGCTCCATTGCCGAGGTTACACTCGATCTACGGAAAGTCGCTGAGAGAAAAATCAAGGAGGGAGAGAAGATTACAGTCTCGCAACAGTGCCATACAGAAGAGAACGAGGCAAGCCCTCAGGGCTCCGAAAATGGAGGAGGCGAAATGATGGATGGAGATGATTCTCCTGAAAGTGACATCGCTGATACAGGTAAGTAGCATTAAATTATATTCTAGGACTAGTTAATATTCACCAAAAAAGAGCTTAAATTCCGTACAGAATCTCTTGTTTCTATGAAAGAGTTTTGGCTTAGTTATCCTCTAATTTATCCTTAGTAGTTTACAGATTTCGAACAAAGCCTCCAAATTTAGAAATTGCAGCAACCAAAATTGATGGTGATGTTTTTTTTTTTTGTTTGTTTTTGGTTTCTAAATGGGAAAGAGATTACAAGGTGTAGAATCAATCTCACCAATAAGGTGAAAGTTTATATAGTCAACGAAGCTACTAAGATTCCCGATGGTGATGTTTAATTGCTGGGGTATTGAATTTTTGAATTCTGTATTTTATTCCAGTCCACTTTAAAAAAATCAACAATGTTCCCAGTTACCTATGATTCTGCCTATTAAACTTAGTTATACTAGTTTTACAGTCACGTTTAACTCTGTTATAATCTGTGTTTCATGAAATACAATATGATTGATTATAAATGTTTGTTAAAGAAAAAGGAGTATTGTAAGTTGATCGTCAGCTAAAATCTGTCCAGTATAATAATGATCAGCCAAACAAAGTTGACTGATTGATTAAAATTCTCATCTTTGTTGAACCCTTTTGTCCTCTTTGAATGATGGCTAATTTACAGGACCCTTCACACAACCATTGGTAGAAGGTGTTAAATTCTGCTCAAACCATGAGAACTGTGAGGCAAGGTATGCCCACATCAAGATGACAAAGGGGTTTGTGTCGAAAGAGCCAGTCAAAGGGCACATGGTGAGTCCTCAATTGCAATTTGTATGCTTTCTGTGAAGGATGACATTCAATTTTAAATCCAATGTTGATCCATGTTGTGAAGGTCATAAGCTTCCGTAATCTGTGACTGGCAGGTGAATGTAGTACGAGGTCTGAAGTTATTCGAAGACATATTTACTCCAAATGAGATCTCTAAACTAAATGATTTAGTGAACGAACTTCGTGTTGCTGGCCAGAATGGTGATCTCTCAGGTGGATCCTGTGATTCGTGGCACTTTTATAGTTAGTGTTGTTTCCTTTTTGAGGCGAAGTTTTGCTCGAGCAGGTTTGGGAATTGATTTGCTTTGTGACTCATTATAACAGCCTTAGCTTACTATGATAGGCTTTTCCATGAATTCTCTCTTCTGAGTGAAAATTTTGTACACATGTAATCAGGAAACTGTTGTTTTATTCCTGGTGCTTGAGGTCTACGCTAATTACCTCTCTGCTCCTTATATTGTGAACTATACAATCACCAAAAGCTCGACAAATTGTTCTATTATGTAGTTTTTGTTGACAAGTTGCGAATATGCTCTCATTTTAAGACATTATACTTTTTAAGTGGAAGTGAAAGTAGCTCTTCACTACATTAATTCTTTATCAGTGTTCTTCAAACCACCTCTTTATCTTCAATATCCACCCTGAATTATTTGTGACTGCTTATTCAGGTGAGACTTTTATTTTATTCAACCAGCAAGTGAAGGGAAACAAAAGAGAGATGATTCAGCTTGGGACCCCAATTTTCGGACATATAAAAGAGGAGGCCATGTGTCAAAAGAGTAAGGGAAAGCTGTGTCTGATGCATATCTATGTTTGTTGCAACAATTGAGTTCATAAAAAATTCTGTATACTTATTTATTATTATTACCTTTTACACTTCCCTTAAAGCTTAATTGGGAAAAATCAACCTTCAGGTAACATTGAACCCATTCCAGCTCTTCTACAAGATGTCATAGACCACCTGATTCAGTGGAATCTAATATCAGAAAGTAGAAGACCTAACAGCTGCGTCATCAACTACTTTGATGAGGTTCATATTTATTTATGCCAGATTCATTTTGGTATCTGTACATTTTGATTGATAAAAAAATGAAGCGTACAAGGTTTTCTGCTGGCTTATGTAGGGGGAGTATTCACAGCCTTTCATGAAACCACCACATTTGGACCAGCCAGTGTCTACTCTTCTCCTCTCTGAATCGATGATGGCATTTGGTAGAGCCCTTGTGAGTGACAGTGATGGGAAGTACAAAGGGTCATTCATGCTTTCTCTTAAAGAAGGGTAATGTTTATTCACAAATTCCATTTTCCTCCTGTAGGAAGTCTTTTCTCATTAACATGGGAGATTGCAATTCTTCAATTTTCCTAATGAAAAAAAGGCCATGCTAGTATTATTTCAGTCTGTTAAAAATCTCTTTATCAAACTGTGATTCTTCTTATGATGACATTCGTCATTTCGTCCCTATATTTGGCAGGTCTCTTTTAGTCATGAGAGGAAACAGTGCTGATATGGCTAGACATGCACTGTGCTCATCTGCTTGCAAAAGAGTTGCTATTACATTCTTCAAAGTTAGAACAGAGATGAATAGCTTCGTCTCAGATCAAATCCCTCCTCTGACTAAAGCAATGACCTTATGGCAACCTGGTGTCCCAACACGCTATTCAACTGCAATAATGGATGTGATACCTAAATGGGGTTTCCTTCGAGCTCCAGAAGTTATGCTAGCTCCAGCGCGTCCCATGGTTCTTAGCCTTGGAAGGATTCCAACTGGTGGTACTGGTGTCTTTCTTCCATTATCAAGAAAACCTGCAAAACATATTCCACCACGTGCCCAGAAAAGGCGATTTCTTGAGCTACCTTCCCCTAGTGACTCGCCTAAATCAGAGAGCAGTTCAGAAGCAAGTATGGCAGTTTAGACCGGATATGATCAGAGACACTCCCTAAAACACCGTTAAGTGCTGCATTCAAGAGTTGTCCAACATCCCTTGTGCGCTGCTCCTTCTCTACCACGATGATCTCGGTTTGCTGAGTATGGATCTTCTGCGTTTTTTTATTTACGTCAAAGATTTTCCATCTTTAGTTAGGTGTTGGTTGATATACCTTTTACTTGTGCTAACCATGAGAGGCTTTAGATATTTTGAGCTTAGTCAGTTGAGTGTATTATCCTTTACAGAATGCTGAATTTTCCATTGAGTTTTTCCTTTTTCTATCAATCTCTTCAATGATAGTAGAGGTTGATTTTAATGTAATTATATCCTGTTTTTCTTCTCAAGTACTATTTTTTTCTCATTCACCTTTCCATCTCCAGTGAAATTACAGTCCTGCGTACCTTGATATTCCTCAACGTTTCGATCGATACAAAAAGGGACATTTTTAGTGAATATGTAGGGATCTTCGATTTTAGTTCTTTCAAGTTCCGTATTATAGAACATTATTTAATTGCAGGAATTGGAGCTATCTGTTTAGTAATCTGGTGATGATCATTGAGCAACCCTCTACCCCAAAACTTTTTCACTGAAATAAACGACTAGAATAAAGATGGCTAACTTAAAATCCAGGAGTGCACCGATTGTGGAAGAAAATGTTAAATTGATACGCTAGTAAGTTGTATTTACACAAATGCATAATCAAATTGAAAGACCAAAAGAACACATTATTGATTATCTATTTATTTAGAAGTGATGGATAATCTGATGTACAGA
Organism: Solanum aculeatissimum; assembly: GCA_038996855.1. Taxonomy (NCBI): domain Eukaryota; kingdom Viridiplantae; phylum Streptophyta; class Magnoliopsida; order Solanales; family Solanaceae; genus Solanum; species Solanum aculeatissimum. The sequence goes on along the minus strand of JBCEWC010000083.1, from coordinate 62,686 downwards.
GGATGATGGAGTACGTATCTTCATTACACACACACCAAAAATAATCTCCCGTCAGAATCAAAATGCAACAACAGCAACAGGGATGTAGTCATGTTTCTGAATTAAACAAGTCATGTATTAGTAGCTAGGGTCTAGGGAATAAAACTAAAGTTATCCTAATATGGCGACTGGACAACACATTTGTACTATGTATGACTGTAATACCAGTAAAGTTAAACCCGAAAATGGTTAAATTGCTCTTTTACGGGTCAATGTTTGACTCGTTCACCAAACACCATGCTAATGTAGCAAACTGCATTGCCTACTTTCTGGCTAAAGCTCGTCTTTCCTCGTCGTTGTCTGATAACATTCCTCATCCCAGTAATATGGGAACTTCAATTTGGAAGCTGTGTGTGGCATCAACCAGTCATCGTATGTAAACCTGAAAACAAGTGCGAGGAAGCAAAGCTCAGTTAAGTAACAACTAGAGCGTGCGTGCACAATGTGGACTTGTAGAAAAATTCATCAGTCAACCATCAAAAGCCAACCACACGAGGAAAGATGAATAACACCATTCCTAGACGTGTTTGTATTTTCAGAAAGCTCTTGCGGGCATTTACGCATCTAGTACCATCATGACACTAGAAGCACAAGCTGCTTCCAAATGCATAAGGCAGGCTAATCTCAAGTCTTTCAAATGGCCAAATTATATAGTAGATGTTTTGGTCCATGGTCAACCATCCTTAAATATTTTGATCTCCTCCCCTCTTGTTTATTGTTTTCCTGGAAGAGGATTACTATGGGAGTACATGTTGACAAGAACAAACATCAAAGTTTTAAAAATTATGGTAAACCATAGGAAACACAGATAAGCGTAACTGCATCAGAACAACTCCCAACTCAACTCTAACATAGTCCAAGTACTGGTCCTTATCAGGACATGAAACTGATATGGAGTCCTTCATAATGGGGAAAGCATATCAACAAAAATATGAAAGTAAAAAGCTTAACAAAAAACATTAAGCAAGAAAAAACTGATGTCATATGATAATCTGTGCAACGGTGGACTGGAAGTTATTGTTTAACACCAGGTTACTTACACTTTCACTGGGGGACGAGATATAACAACTAAAACTTGTAGATCCTCATGTTCACCAGTGTTCCATACCTGTAATTACAAAAGTAAAAGCATAATTCCAGTCACACACGCATAGAGAAGAAACCTAATTTAAGAAGTTGTAATTCGATTGACCAATGAGCTCTGTAGAGGTTTTGTGACTGCAAAAGCAGCACTAGTATAGATCTTTAGACACCCTGTATTAACAATGTTGCATTAACTCTTAATTGAAGGCATGCATGTAGGATGACAAATGCAAATTACTTGGGCTTTTATCAATGATAGATGGCTGGGAAGTAGACCAATCATCAGATTTATCCGCCACAAACAGAAAGAGCATGGAAAGAAGAAGAAAAGCAAGCACATTAGCCGTGAAGGGGATAAAGCATATCTCTCACACAAATCAATTATGAACTGGAGATAAAGAGTATCCTAGAAACCTGGTAAAATATTGACCGACTTAAGTCCTTTCTACAAATAATTTGTTAACTGATTGATTATGATTCAAGAAGTAAAATTAGAGATCCTTGTGAGAGTTTGTATCTACAAAACTAGATGCAACATTAAGAATGTATCAGCTCGGAGTTTTCTTTATCAAGTTATTGAACTCTATTTACATCTTGCAAGAATAACTTTAAATACAGGTATGATAGAGAAAAAAGAGTTCAACGCAGAATGTATACCTGGTGAGCATCATTGACAGGGATATGGAAAGTGCTATTAGGGAATATATGGAACTCCTGCGGGTTCCCTGGGTACTTTGAATGTGAACTAGGAGCAAGATAGAGAGTGCCTTGACCCTTCAAGACAACAAAAACTTCTTCACATGAGTGCCTGTGGATTGGTGTGTGAGTTCCAGGAGCAAATGTTTGTAGCCACACCTCTATCTATACATGAAACAATAGTGATGAAACCAAAGTAAATAAGAGCAGTTAAAAAAACCAAATAATCAATATTCACAACCAGTTAACTTCATTTCAATCTCAGATGAGATAGAACTAGCTATATAAATCCTTTCTATCTAATTCTATTCAGGTCATCCAATATCATCAAATTAAGAAACCGCAAGCAGAATAGCACCTCTTTCATGCCGTGCAAGACCGAACCTGCAATTGTAGTGTGAGATAAACCGGACCTCCCGTAGTTATGTTGTGGAAGCTCACTAATATTCTTCACGAGTGGTAGTCCTGCAAAATGAGGAAAATCTCCGCTCTAACCAGGAAGGAAATTTTGCTCAACCAAATGGAAACGTCTTTACAGTTGAAAAGCACCAAAATAATTCAGCATATCAACAATCAATCATTGGAATTTCAATCAAAGGAAACTATAACTTGTTTCTCTCACAAGTAAAAGGGCACAACTAATCCAAATCAGCTTCTAAGCTCCCCAAATTTTCCCCTTATAGGAAATTAGCCCTAGCTTGAAGGCAGAAACAGGATTTTAAATTAGTGAGAACAGAATATTAGTGCATTGCATCCACTAGATTACTCCTCGGTGATAATTTATGACAATACATATCAAATTTTCTCATATATATACAGAGGAAATGATGAGAAGACTTGCCATTAATTGAACACTGAGAAGCTTCGGCTATGGCGAACCAGAAAAGAGCAAGTAGTATGACGACGCCATGGCGGATCATTATCGCACTATCAGTCTGAAAACTGGAAACTCCACGTTTCAGTCACCGTACTGTCGTTTCGAGAAAACGTCCAGAAAGATCCCGTAATGATGGACCGGAGCTTTTTACATTAGCTCGCGCAAAATGGGAGACTGATTTTACAAGATGTTTAAAATTTATGATTTAAAATATTTATGTGAGATTTATTTTATTAGAGATTAAAAAAAAACTTTGAAATTAACATTTGATAAATTAAAAAAGAAAAAAGTGTCGAGAGATAGTATTAATCTCTTTTTTTCAGAAAAATTATGTGAAAATTCTAGAGATTTCTCCTTTTATATTATCTTACCTATTTTGAAAATTAAGGGTGCGATATATAATTTTAATGCTTTGTAAAATTATTTTAATTTATGTTTGGTAAATAGTATTGCTTAATTTTCAAATTATTATAAAGTATAGGTCTTTGAGGTTTCAATGTGCGCTTAGATAAGTTTAGTAGAGTCGGGAGTAGATTTTTGACTCAGTGCTAATAGAGATAACAAATTAAAAGAGTTTTTAAAAAATTATGATATCATTCATGGTGTCGTCATCATTGTTCAAGGTCTTGTGTTTAGTTGCCTACGTATTTTAATATTTTAATTTTTATAAACTTACATATGATAGCATAAAAAAGATTGACGCTAATATCTCCAATTTTCTTTGAGTTAATATTTGTTTCCGATTTATCATTTCTCCTTTCAATGGTATATCATGTTGTTATGTTCTTCTTGTTAAAGGTGACTGTCTACCAATCCACTTTCGAATTTTGCATTTCTTACTGGCCCATTGACTTGAGATTTTCTTTAATTTGAATTTGCTCTGACTTTTTGGTCTCTATATTTTCTCTGTATGTACAGTTAGGTTGTTTATGTCCAATTCTACCACAGGCAAGATAGAATATGCCTGTCCCTTTATAAATATTTTTGTTTTAAGTTACCTATTTGGATTTATTTTCTGATTGGAATTTCAATAGGGACTTTGATGCAGATACGTGCATACCTATCCCTTAGGGGTCGTTTGGTGTGAGGGATAAAAATAAATAGTGATGGGATAAAAAAAAATAATGAAGGGATAAAGATTTGGTTTCTTGTTTGGTTGCATAGTTTGGGATAACTTATCTCATCATTTATACCATAGTGATGGGATAACTTATTCCAGGATAATTAATTATAGGATAACTAATCCTGAAATAAGTTGTTCCTAACCAAATGACCCTTATGGTTATAGTATTCCATTGATAATTTTGGTAATCTAATCTAGATAGCTAGGTATATTTCATTAGCTTCTGAGACTACACAGACTATCTGTCACTTTTTAATTTATAGGAAAAACTCATTAATGAACCACAACCTATTTGAAGGGTTGCTTGCATATTTTCTTTCATTGTCCTTTTAGATATTTGTGGCTCATCATTTTGCCCATTAATTTGATAATGATCAAATGGGCCCAAAGCTTTTGGATACCGACTATCTTGTCATTAGACAGTGACATTAAAATTTTCTCTGTGATGTCTAAATTTGTATTTGTTATTTTTATATTATTCGAAAGAGATAGTATTTACATTCGGTCCTTATTTTTGGTTGGTACAATTTCAATTGATATGTTCTTATAAGATTTCATGGTGTTTTTTATTTTTGAATTTGAATTTTAGTAGTTATTTGGTCTATGTTCATATTATCTTGTGGATCTGGAGGATTTGTAATTTGTAATTATTTTTCATTAGTATGGGTGGAGAGTTCATTGACTGTCATGTCGCAATCTATCTAACAAAAATGATGCTAGTTGATAATAAAAATCTTATTTGATCAAGTCATTTCTTCCTTCACTTAATAATGCATTTTGATTGACATTTTTTATCTGATTGCATATATAACAGTGTCCTGATGCTTCTCATTTTGTTTTAAACTTATGTATGCAATACAATTCATTTGTAAATAAAGTAGAATTGATATAATGAAGTATAGCTTATAAACAATATAATTATACCAACAATATGATATTATTTAAACTCATTTGTCCGGTGCTATATTGAGCAAAACAAGTTATGTTTCAAGTTTTATTTCAAGTTTTATATATCATTTTCTCTCCCTCACCAACGTTACTCTCTCTTCGAAGAAAACATGAAGAAGTTCTTAGAATGTAAAATGATCAAATATTTAACCAAAGTATGAGATGTCTCACATCGTCATGTTAAACTGACAAAACTAACACATACAATGGCATTTACATTGGGCCCAACATTCAAACTACTTGTATACCGAATAAAATTAGACGTTTACATTACAACGTTTGAGTTCAACAAGGAAATATAAAAGATTATTTCCATCATTATCACTTACTTATACATTTGATTTAAAATTTTATGCATTATCTACTACAATATTATTCCTAACACACACATAACATGGAATATTAATGGCTCAATATGACTAACTTCCAAAATTGTTGGAATGGATGATGATTTTTTTTGGGTCAATAATGAGTTTACAAAGTATGTCACTTACTTCCAACACCAATACTTAAAGATATCAATATGAGTTAGTCAAGTTCATTCGAGCAAGTCCATATATGATTTGAAATTTTATCGATTAGGTTGAGTTGCCCTATTATTTTGGTGGACCAAGAAACAATCTGCCCAATCCATAACTATGTGCGCTACGGAATGCACCAGACTAGCCAACATTCTTGTAAAAGAATAATCTTAATAATACGCATTACGTTAGGATTCAAGTAAAGATTTAGTTGTATGATTTCAATATGAAATTATTGTTATACAATAAAATATTTTAAATATTTAGGTTCTTGAACATTGTAAGTAGATTAATATTTATATCCATGGTTTAAGACTTTAAGTTTGGACTTCTGTTGTTATTTTTAATATTTTATTTTATTTGGTTCACGAATCAATCCAACCCATATTGTTCAAACCTTACAAACTAGTACGTGGATTTGGACCAAGCTAAAAAATCTTGTTCTTAAATGAGCTCTAAAAATTTTGACTCGATATTATCAAATTACGGGTCAAATCGAACTGGTTCAACAGACCTAATCTTAATTGACGATAATACTAACATTTGATCAAAAGTTATAGAGGAATTCTCGTGTGAGATAGTAATAATTTTATCCCTAATTACATAACACAACGATGATTTAAGTAATTACTAAACGTAAGAATAGTTTGTTCAAAAAGTTGTGAAATACATTGTATTCAAAGGCTACTTGTATTTTATAAAATATATTTAGGAAAATTTACAAGAATAGACACTTTAAGACTAGGAATTACAAAAAAAAATTTATTTACCAAAATAACAAATAAATTATCAAAGTATACCACTTTTTCCTTTCTCAAGACCAATCAAATCAATTTGTCATCAACATCAATTAATATCAACAAATACTTTTTGCCTATTTTGTAATTATGAATTGTTATTTTTGTATAAATAAGAAAAAGTTGGTAAGATCATGTAATTTGGTATATAAAAATGTATAGTTATATTTTTTACCCATATATTTATATCATCATCCAAATTTATCTCAACCAATCTAAAAATCACTTGTATATACGTCAGTCTTTACTCCATATTAAATATATTCTAATAAAATAATGGTAACTGTTTGATGCTTACGCAATTAGTTGTCCAATTTTAGTTTCAATTTGATTGATTGTAGCCAAAAAATAAATAAATTAACTGTCTTTAACACAAAAAATTTGCGATAATAAGTTATTATTAGGACAAAAATGAAATTTCGTTAATTTGTATTTTTGGTTATTAATCATAATGAATGCGCCTTTTTTGTTTAGATGAAGCACTGATTTGGTACATACTTAAGTTCCTTCTTTACTGACTTATTGCAATTTAAAATTAGTATAAGAAATCTGTAGATCTGTGAAGTTGGAGTTTTGAGTACGGAGAACACAACCGCTTCCACACATCATGGAAATTGTAGCAAATTTGCAGAAACAGTTTGTGGACTTCTTTTCAGCTTTGTACCATGAGGTGCGTTTCTGTTTTCTATTTTTTTATTATTTTTTACTGATTTGGGGATTTTGCTGATGTGGGTTTTGTTTTGTTTGCTCGGAAAACCCTTTTTTTGTCTTTTGAAAAGGGATTGTTGGATGAGCAGTTTCTTCAGCTTCAGAAATTGCAAGATGAGAGCAACCCAGACTTTGTTTTTGAAGTAGTTTCACTTTTCTTTGAAGATTCAGAAAAAATTATCAACACTCTGTCTGCAGCTCTGTGAGAAATAAGTGTCTTCTTGTAGTTTTATTTTGTTTACTTGAAGTTGAAATATTGGATCATTAGTTTTTTTTTTTTTTTGGTTCGATTGTAGTCAACAACAGGTTGTGGATTTTAAGCAAGTTGATACCCATGTCCACCAGTTCAAGGGTAGCAGTTCCAGGTATCTAATTTTGCCTGTTGTGCCTTACAAATTTTAGGTCTTTGTCATCAACTAAACTACTTGATGCTTGAAGATTATTTTTTGCAGACAAGTAATGTATCTTGAGTGAAATTTATTGTGATCAAAGATTAACCTACTTATCCTTTATGCTATTTGAATTTAGATCACAGTGATTAGGTAATTGAATTGAAGTCTTTCAGGAGCTGGTAGTATCCGGATTAATTATTTGATTAGAATCTCTGTTATATTTGCAGCATAGGTGCACAAAGAGTAAAGAATGCTTGTATGGCTTTCAAAAACTTCTGCGAAGAGAAAAACATTGAAGGGTGGGTATAGCTTGTTGCTTTTACAATTTTTGCCTTACTTTATGTAGCCGTATAAGGTTTTCAGAAGATTTACATAATAAGATTTGACTTCGTAGACATTTAGAAAAGATGTTGGAAATTTTGTTTTTTACCATGTATATCATATGTCATTGTGTTTTGGTTAATTCATTAGTATATTGCATAGTGATAAAGTGGTCAATAGGTATCAATGCGTAGAAACATGATATTAGATTTACATACGGCCTATGCCCAAGGTTGGGGCCTAGTGGTCAATGAAGTGGATTGAGAACCATGAGATCTTGGGTTCAAATCCCAGTAGAGACAAAAACACTAGGTGATTTCTTTCCATTTGTGCAGCTCAACGACGTTTGTGGCCTAAAGCCAAATCCTGATGAGAGGTCTATATATATATATATATATATATATATGCTTGGAGACCTTGTTGATTTTTGATAAAATTTTGTCAACTTCAATTTTGAAAGCTTTTTTTTGAAGATGTAGTTGTTACAAAAATTGTTGACATTATTTTGTACGCAATATATGAATTTGTAAGCAATAATCTAACCTCGTTATTTGATTGAGTATATTAATTATAACATTATCTTATACTTATACCAATTTTCTTAACAATTTTAATTTAAAAGTAAAGTTGAAACTATCAATATGAGTTATTATTATGTTCTAAGGATATTTTTTTGGTTAAGGTAATGCTTTTCTTTTGTGTCCTCATCACTTGGTAATTTTAATATTGTCACTAAATAAAAAAGTCAAAAATAATTTTTATATACTTTGAATAGTTTAATCATTTTAAAGTAAATATACTTTTTTATTTTAAAGTACCCAATTTTTTTATTAAAAAATAATTTTAAAATTATTATTAATGAAAAATGGGTTGGCTTACTTGCTTTATGCAAGAGTCGGCACTGGCTCGTGGAATTAGTCAAGGTGCAAGCAAGCTGCTACAAATACCACGACTATAAAAAAATTAAGATTTACCTACGATCACATGGTATGTTCTTAGTCGCACACAAAATACATCTGTATGGCATTTGCTAGTTTGACATTATTTGATGCTAATATGGCTCTTCATTTACAAAGGTACATGTCTAGAACTTTCCAATTTAATCTTTTTCAGACATTTCTACTCCATTATAATTGCAATCACCAATGTTGTCGCATCCTGGTGGTCCCACCCCAAGCATTCTGATCTCTTTGTGTTTCTGTCTCTCTTTGGGGACACAGTATACATAGTTCCAGTAACTAAACAAAACGAATCACATCTTCTTGGAGTTTTATATATACAGTCTCTGCAGATATAGAGAACAGATGGATTTGAGCAGAGATGTTTTTGGTTGGTAAAAAGATGGAGTCTAACCTGCCACTCCATTCTTGTTTAACCTCTTATGCTTGAAGTTATCAAATCACAATATTAGACCATCTTTACTAGTGAGTCTCTAAATCTTCACAAAATTATTATTTTGCCCCTTAGGAGGACACCATTATGAACTGCTTCTGTACAGAGATCTTTTAAAGTTGCATTTACACTTTTTTCTGCCTCAAATTGCTCAAAGCTGTGTTATATTATGACTTCTCTTTGTGCACAATTTGAACATGAAAAGACAACTTAATTGAAGCATCTATTTGTAAAATCTTAGTCATTTTGTTAAAGACCTCACTTAATTAGCTGGAAAAGATCTGCTCTAACACTTACAGAAGACTTGGATTACCATACCTGCTGCCTGCTGGCATATGTTGGAGTATTTGGAAGGATAGGAATAAAAGTTGTTTTGATGGACAGAAGATCTCAATCTTGAAAGTCAAATCTGATTGTATTTTTATGGTTTCTTCATAGTGTAAAATGGATATAGTTGAGGATGTTGAAACCCTGTTGACTGTTATAGTTCATAGATACTTTTGTATATATAGCAGCCAGGGGCAGTGTTATCAAAGGCTCTCGCCTTTGCGCCTTAGGCGAAAGGCGAGCCAAGGCGTGGGCTTGTCGCCTAGTACTGCCGTGGAGAGGCACAATTCTGAAAGGCGACAAAAGGCGCAGAAAAGGCTAGAGGCGACGGGGCGAGGCAAGGCGCAAAAGGCGACGCCTTTTTTTTAAAAAAAAAATATCTCTGATTTTAATTATTAAAAAGAAATCTTAGGGTTTATTTGTAAAAAACCATTTACCCGACTCCCAGACTCTTTCTCCAGCAGCAGCTCCAGCGAATCTTCTCCAATTTTTTTCTCCATTGCAGCGACCCAATTCGACGACCCCCCAGGTAACTTCTTCTTTCTTCTTCTCCAGTTCCAGCGACCCCAACAACTTTTTTTTTCCTTCTTCTTCTTCTTCTTCTTCTTCTTCTTCTTCTTCTTCTTCTTCTTCTTCTTCTTCTTCTTTGTTTTGCTCTGTTTTTCGTTTTTGTTCACTGGTGACTGGACTCTAGAGCAGTGGACTGCGGCTGCCTATATTTAAAAATAAATTATAATCCTTCTTTATTAATTTCTGCCCTATATAATTGAGTTTTTATCTATTATTAGTTTTTATCTTTTTGGATTGAAATATTTGCTAATATATGTTATTGCTAAGATTTTGGTATAAATTGGCGCCTCAATTCAAAAAGGCTCTACCTCGCCGCGTGGCGAGGCAGAGCCTTGTCGCCTTTCGCCGTCCAAAACACTGGCCAGGGATAACCTTTCTTTGGCTCTTTTTGGATGTAATCACAGCACTTCCTTAGTGCTAGTTTTGATGTCAATAATATTTTTAACATTTCTCAGTGTTTATATTACTATTTGTTGCTTCATTTGCTTTATATCCTGTCATTTTGCAATCTTATATCCTTGCACTCTGCTACGATTTTTCTTTTCTTTTGAGCCGAGGGTTGTCAGAAACAACCTCCCTACCCCGTAAAGTTAGGGATAAGGTCTGCATACATCATATCCTCCCTATACCCCACTTGTGGGATTACACTGGCTATGCTGTTATTGTATTTCTCCAAAAAAAAAATAGTTAGCATTTCCAGTTGTGTTTTGGTATTATATTGGACCTTTTTAAAAAAAAAAGTTTAATATGGCCTTCTAGGCTCTTTTATTAATAATCAAAAAACTTACACCATGTTCTGCAGCCCAACATTTTGGGCCATTTCTACCGGCCTAATCAAATATAAATATCTAAAAGCCCCTCTACTATTACATGTGTTTCCTAATCCCAGCTTCCTTTGTACTCCTCTCCTCAAGATGTGTCTGGAAGTTGCTAGGAACCTGACTTTCCGTCTTCTCCAGCTTTGGGTGCTGAACCACCTCCCCGTTGTCTCTCCTGTTACTAACTATTGTTCTTTTATACTTGCCATTCTCAGCCGAAGAAAAAGTATATTGGAGAAACTACTGAAAATACATGTATCAACTGTTGTCTAAATACATATGAAGGTAACATAAGTCAGCTAGTAAGACCATATAGCTGTGCCGTGGGGTTTCTAGAATAGTAAAAGGGCAAATAGGTATTACTTTTTGATCCACTTTTCTCATAGGAACTTTCAAACTCCATGAGATAACATAAAAAGCTAAAGCCTTCAAATTGCTTTCAAACATGGAATATATAATTGGAAAATGGTAGTAAGAAACAACAAGCCCATACTGTAACCTTGGTTATTTGGGATTCAAGCCTTCATATTGTCTTGGTATTGTGTGGTGCACCTAATCTTAATATTTGAGTTGTATCCATGAGAATGTACTCTTATTTAGCTTTGTATATAATTTTATTTCCTAGTGCAGGTGTGTGCAATGTCTGCAGCACATGAAACATGAATATTTTCTTGTGAAGAGCAAACTTGAAACCTTGTTGCGGGTAAGTACTCTTCTACAAATGCATGGGATTTCCTGGTCTAAGTACCATACTGTTGAAGCAAATGCTACTTAGTATATGATGCTAAAACTTCAATGGGTCAAGTGTGGGGATTCTGATGCTCAACTATCAACTTAGATCTTTCACAAATTATTTCATGATAAAGTTTGACAGAATACGTGTTATTGGTCATACTATTTGACAAGCAATACCTTGAGGCTGGTGTTTGATAATGATACTGCCCTCTCAGCATTTCCTAATTTGATTTAATCTTTTCCACTCAAGTAATGCTGGAGTGCTTGATTTCCTAGCGAGACAGTTTTTATGTTTTCTGCTCATAACTACTTGAAAAAATAAGTCTTCTTGTCACTTCCTCTTATCTGTTCAATACCATGTTTCTGACATTGAATTCTCTTCCATGATTAGTCTTCTTAGGTTTCATTAAAAACTTTTCATTCCCTGAAGTCTTTTATTTTTCCCGATAAGTTAAAGCTTTTGGCACCTTGTCTTTGGTTTTCTCGACATCACCAAAGATATCGCGACTATCTCCAATGCATCAATAGTTATTCAATGAACGGATTTTTCTTTTTCTTTCCAAAGTCTGTAAAATCAGCTAAATTGCAGCATGTTTATAAAATTGCAGCTGGAGCAGCAAATCTTGGCGGCTGGTGGTAAGATTCCTGACCTCTCGTAGGTGCTAATGATTGGAACACCACATACCCGAGAGCTACTTCAAATGCTGGATTCTAATAGTTGTAGATGGAAAGAAATCCATGTGAATAACTGATCTCCGACATCAAAATTCCTTTCACCTTTTAGGTGTTAAACTATTTATAATATTCTAGTTGTTGAACGTTTTCCTCCTTCAGTGGTTATCTTTATTCACCTGGTAAATGCTTTAGCCATTATTAAGTAGTAGAACTTTTCACCTTGTTATATTGTAAATGACAGTGGTGATGCACATGGAAGTTTGTTTTTGACTCATCTGTATGTAGTTCAATAAGTCAGCTTTTCATAAATAAGTTGTCAAAAAGAGGAGGGGAACTGACCTAATCTCCATTATCTGACTCGAGTGTCCAAAGCAGCAAACGATTAATATCTTAGATGTATACAAATCAAATGTTTTTGTATGCACATACGCAGATTAAGGGGAAAGCATCAGAATTTCTCACATTTGTTCTCAGTGGTCTATTTATATAATTTCACTTTCCTAGCCATCTTTTGAAATTGAGTTAAGGTCAAGGTCCATAATCTTATGATGTTACCAGTCTTACCCGTTTCAATTGTCGGTTTTCGACCTCCATGCTATGTTGTCCCAGGTTCAGTTAGTAGGTCTGAGTGTGCAAGGAATGTCTGAATTTCCAACATAGGGGTGACTTAGTCTCTTCACTTAATTGATTTTTGAGATTGAGTTAAGCTAAAGACGTATTATCTGATGAGTTATGAATCAGTTGAACTGGCGGTGCTCCTCCTGTAGTTGGATGAAAGAGACGTGACATGTTCTGTCTGTACAAAGTAGTAGTAGGTTCATGCTATCCAGAATTGGTCATCTTAAATTTAATTTACTGCAGAAGCCCCACAGTTGTCGGGGTTGGTGCAATCTTAACATGCACACCTCTCCATGCATTCACTAATGTTGCTATATTTTGATCTTGACATTTAAATGTGAATCATCGTAAAGATTGCCTAACATGCAACTTTTGTGATACATACCATATTCCAATATACTAACATTTTAATAAAAGGCATCAAATTATTTTTTAAGCAAATGACGATGTTATACAAAAGTTTTTGGCTGTATAAAATTATTTTAATTAGGATCTCTGAATATACTAACCATGGGGTTCATTGATGGGGGTAAGTGTTGTGCCTTGATGATTGTGAAACTATAATTTTATTTGTTGAAACTTAAAGTTGACTACACCATCCCTCGTAATCTGATAGAAATACTCATTGCCTGTACTCATTTATATTTCTGGCCAATGTCTGCTTCTACCAATCGAGGAAATGATTTCCTGTACCTAAAATGATCCTACAAAATCTTCTGTGTTTTATTTACAACAAATGTGTAATTAATGGACTGTAAAATCATATATTCTCTATATATGTTGAATTCTCTTAGATTTTTCATGCAAAATCTTAACTCTTAAGGATATTACTATGTCTTTTTACGATACAAATAATAATAGGAATGTAATTTTGGTAAAGCATAAGCATTATATATGAAAGGAATAATGCTGTACTTTTATATTGATTTCTCTACATATATTGGTGAGTAGTGTCCTCTCATTATCTCCAAATGTTTGGCATCTTTTGGCATAGCTCAATAATTGTATATCAAATTATTATTAGTCAATGATATAGTAACAAATTGGGACATGTAATTATATGTAGCAGCCACCATTTTCATGGAAGAAAAAGAGGCTTTTGTTTGATTTAAGAATATCTTTGCTCTTTTTCTGATACAAAAAAAGAATCATTTTGTAACTGCTTCTACTTTGCTTTGGCTTTAAACATTGAATTGAAACCAATAATATCATAACATCAAATATGTGCTTGGACCACATTATTAGCCACTTTAATACTTTCTTTTCATGCCTCGCTAATTTTTTTTCAATAATTTTAGTAATTTAGTAAATTATTTAACACAAAATTATTAGTTGGGAAGAACCACAACTTTACTAGGTAGATCCATGTTTGCTAATTATTGCAACATGACGTACCAGTTAACCAATCCACCTGTTTATGTTACCTAAATTAATTTTTTGGACTCTCTGACAATCACATAATAATATTGGTTATATCAAAAGCAAAATGATTTGAGTTTTATGTTTTGAACGTAAGATTATTTTTCTAAAATAAATATTTAAATTTTATAATTGTGTTTTGATATAGCTAGACAAACAATTAGATCATTATCTAATGAGAAATTTAGACAGCAATCTAAAAAATGACGGAACTTTTTGGATCTCACGTGGAATAGGGGTAGGGCCCATTTCCAATTGGGCCCAAATAGTGAAGCCCATACATAGAAAGAAGTTGATTAACAGCACCGTCACCGTCAACTGTCCTTTGCTTTTCTTCCCACAGTTCCTCCGTGTTGTTGACTCTACTCTACATACTTATTGCATCTTTCTTTTTCTACCAATAAATAACAACACCAACATTTATTTGCTATTTATTCTCTTCTTTTTTTATTATCATATTGTGTTTTTAACAATTAATTTGATTAAAATTTTATATATAAAAAGTTTTATAAATTGTATTTTTTTTTACAATTTAGTATGATAAAAAAATACATATTAAAATGTTGGTCAAAGTTATATAATTTGATTATCAAAAAGAAAAAAATGAACGGAATAGTTATGAAAATCCTGAGTGTTGGTTGTGGTATTAATTAAACGATATAGACATGAAGAACTAAACAAATTTGAGAAGTTGACCCTTGGTAAATATCACAATTGATATGGACATATATCTTTATTATATTATAAAAACTATATAGTAATTGAAAGATAGAAATATTCGAATGACTCTGTTAACATGACTTTAGGATATATAACATACAAGCAACGAACAAAAAATATTTTTTTCTTTCTTGTCAAGAACCAATGGTTGAATGTAATTATAGAGATGATCAATTTTTCTCCTCGCCAAAATATTCGTTCATCGTATGTACTATGTAGGCCATAAAAGCATATCAAGAATAACAACGATCATGAAGAAGGGAATGTAGTGTGATTTGATTAGGATCGAAGATATATAATTTTTAGGCTTTATCAAAGTTACGGTAGAGAAATGAAGACAAGGAATATTAATAGTTCATCTACTTTTTACTCAATTGGGGTAAACAATATCTAAATTCCCAACTAGATACCCTTTACTTTTATGACCACTGCCTCTTAGAAAATAAATTTGTCCTTTTTTTCAATTTTAAGTATGATAATGAGAGCGCATCTAAATATTTATTTCGAGGATAGTGATAAGATTATCATAAAATATCGTTGATTAAATGTGAAATGACTTTCTATTTTTTTTTAATGGTTGGAAGATTGGAAATCCAGTATTAATGAACTAGTACTCTAAGCAGTAATATAGAACAAAAAATAAAAGCCAAGTAGTGGAGGTTATGGCAAAATTAATTTAATTTGATGTAAATCAAGTAATCGATCTTAAGTTAAACAAGTACGTATGATCAATGCAATTAATGGACTAAAATAGTGCTCAAAGTTTAGTACACATGTAATAACACAAAGATAAGAGTTTATATGAAAACTATTGGTTAGCTAATCATTCCGCAGATATTAAACACAAAAAATATATTTAATTAACTAGAACAAATACTACTGTTAGTGGTCTACATTAAATTTTAATTTTTTAATCGAATAAATCATGATTGTTGAATTTTTGAGAATTATTACGTGTTTTTAATTAATCCTAAGATATTCAGAGAAAATGTCCGATGATATGACACATAAGCGTTGAGTCACCTCATGACATACCAAAGCCAATTTCTCCCGATCATAACAAGTATCACTTGGGTCTTGATTTTGCTATGTCTCAATTATCACGATCTAATTCATTTTTTTTGTTAGCTTAATCTGATTTTCCACCATAGAAATATCAAATATTTTTATTTTACTGTGACCCTATTATGGTCCAAACGCATACTTGAGGAATGTTTTAACTATACTAGTATTAGAGAAACTTATAATAGTTAATACAAAGACGCAACAAATTAAAAACATAAATGGAGTAGAAAATAGAGTTTGATGAAAGGTCACGTGGAGCTCGTCTGAATCAGCTCAATGACCCGAACCAGCTGATCTGTCACTCCAAAGTTGAGGCTCGTGATATCCAGGTAGGCTCGTACAACCGTTTAGGCTTCCGAACCGCTTCCCGATAAACAAATAAAACACAATATTAAGTATAACAAAAAAATAAGTAAAAAACAATTACTCTGTACCTCCTGTCTTGTAAAGAGAAGAAAGTGACCGTAGAACTATCTGCTACTCAATTCATTCACCTTCTTCTTCTTCCTCTCCTAAGCCACTGATTTCTTGTACCAATTTTGTTTAACAAGATTCACCCATAGCCAAAAAGCTTTTGCTTTAACGTGAAGCTACTTTTTTTTTCTTTTTGTTTTGCCTTTGCTGTTGGTTTCCATTAAAGCTTTCACAGACCCCATTTGACCACGACAACCTGTTGGAAAAGAAAAGCGAAAAAGATTTAATTTTTACATTATATAAGCCTTTTGTATCATTCTTCTCTTCAGCTATACGGTAATTATGATACCATTCTTTGTATTTCTGACTCCCCTGTTTTTTGCTCTTCTGCAGAATAGTTTCTTTGTACATGGGATTTTAGACCCAATTGATTTCTTAGCTTTACAAGAGATTCGAAAAGGCTTGGATGATTTGCCGGGTTCCAACTATTTTGCTTCTTGGGATTTCACTTCTGAGCCCTGTAACTTCGCCGGAGTTTACTGCGCTGGAGATAAAGTGATCGCCTTGAATCTCGGTGATCCCAGAGCAGGTTCACCGGGTTTAACCGGAAGTTTGGATCCTTCTATTGGGAAACTCTCTGCTCTTGCTGAGTTCACGGTGGTTCCGGGTCGGATAACCGGTGCATTGCCGGAAAGTTTGTCTCAGTTGAAGAACCTGAGATTTCTAGGAGTTAGCCGGAACTTTCTCTCCGGAGTTATTCCGGCGTCATTAGGCCTGCTCCGGGAGCTCCAAACTCTTGATCTTAGTTTTAATCAGCTCAGCGGGAGTGTCCCTTGGGCTGTTGGAGCTCTTCCGGCATTGTCCAACGTTATACTGTGTCACAATCATTTGTCCGGTTCGATCCCACCATTCGGATCCCAAAGTTTGACCCGTTTAGACCTTAAACACAACTCACTTTCAGGTGCCCTTTTGCCTAATTCACTTCCGTCGTCGCTTGAATACCTGTCGTTGTCATGGAACCAGTTGACCGGTCCAGTGGATTATCTGTTGACTCGGCTGAACAAGTTGAACTACCTGGATCTTAGTTTGAACCGGTTCACTGGCTGCATTCCGGGAATCTTATTTACTTTCCCACTCACAAATCTTCAGCTACAGAGGAATTTATTTTCGGGTCCGGTTTTACCCATTTCACAGGTGACAATTCCGACGGTGGACATCAGCTTTAACAGGTTTTTCGGGGAGATATCTCCGTTGTTTTCCAATGTGGAGAATTTGTATCTAAACAATAACCGGTTCACTGGTCAGGTGCCGGCGGTGTTGGTGGACCGTTTATTATCGGCCGGAATACAGGTTTTATATTTACAGCATAATTTTCTGACAGGGATTGAGATTAATCCGAGGGTGGAAATCCCGGTGAGCAGTTCATTGTGTTTGCAGTATAATTGCATGATTCCGCCGGTTCAGACCTCTTGTCCGCTGAAAGCCGGGAAGCAGAAGAGTAGGCCTACAAATCAGTGTGTGGAGTGGAAGGGGCAAAAGAGTGCAAAAACAAACAATATTACTGGATAATTTATGGCTTCATTATTTTAGATTCTTTCATTGATTAAATTTCTTTGTCCTGGTTGTGGTGAAATTTATTATGGACTTGACAAATAAAAAAAGAGTAATTGTGCATAAAGGAGAGAAAATTAGAGTAAAGGGAAGGGCGTAGGAGTCCTGAAAATCCTATTATTTCTTTTTCCTATATATTAAGCCAAAAGAGTGACTAACAATTTTGGCATTTCTTTTTGTAATTAGGTACTATAATATTGGATTATTATTGAATTTACGGATCTCAAGCTCAAAGAAATTACTTCTCTCCCTTTTAAGTTTTGTTGTTGACTAACAGATCGAGGGTTCCACCCGTATTCAAGGTGATAGCCTGCTAGCGCTGTGTATTAACCAGGTATAAGTTTGAAAAAATTATTTTTAAGCGATTAAAGTTTGAGTCATGCAATCAGGTGTGAGTTATAGTCGCATGTTCTCTTGACGTGGATCATTTTAGGTTTTGCGAAGGTGTTATATGTGCAACTGTTATCCAACGTTCAAGATGTCAAGTGTTTGGTGGGGTGTACGTACGTGCAGGTCTAGTGTTGATGTGTGCCACCTTTTTCCTGTTTTACAACAAGACAGAGTAGTGTTTGGGATACTCAACTGACACACAAACTTTACGTTATAAGTCTGTCTAATTGGATTGAGAGGCATCTCATGTATTAATCAATGAAACATTATTTGTTCTCTTCTCTCATTTCCCCTTGATGATGTCAGATGAGTTAGTATTTGCGATGACAAGATTTGTCGTTTTTAAAATAATACTATATCACTATTTATTTAATTTAAAAAATTCAAATTAAAATAGATGATTGTCAATAAGTGCACCTATTGGTGAATAAGTATGTGTGGACTGGTGCCTATTAGAGTAGAAAGGACTGTTACTACTAACACACGCATTCATTTTCAGTCCATTATGGAAGTTCATATTTATTCTTCTCTAGTATATTAGGAGTAATTGTTTAGAAATGTGCTGATTTTTTGTCATAAAACTGGGGTAGGAATATCTAACAAGCATTAATATTGTAGTACGTTTGCAACAAACAATATAAATAGTCATAAATTAAGATGAGAATGTGATTAATTAGTTATGTTTAGTGATAAGAGTAGTAAAGAGTGTATACTGTAAAACAAGTAAAATTTATTTACTATCAGTAAACAAAGGCATCATTAATATTACACGGTACAGTCCAGAAGGGCAGAATTAATGAGAGTCACGCAACGCCATAATGTTTCAAGAAAAGAGCACACATTACACCAACAATACGGAGGATCTTTTGAACCATTAATTTCAAATTGCAATATTTCAGAAAGGAAAAAAAGAAGTAATCTTGACAAGTGAAGTGATGAAAATGTGGATCCTGGGTACTGTACTTCAGATTTGATGAGTTACATACAAATCCCATATATATGGGGTTGCAATGAGCCCAACTTGCATACCAATATATTCCTGGTTTCCATGCATGTTGGTATGTGGACGGTGGACATATATCATTGGGCTTTACATACCCAAACATGAGACTCTTTCTATGATATTTTTTTTTATAAATTGCAACGACATCGTTTATTTAATACTCCTATATAGATATCCCAAAAAGGGATAAATATAACTTGGAGACATGAACAAAATGTATAGATATTCTTCCAATCTTTTTAACTTGAACAATACATACATTTTCTTTTTTAATGTAAAAAGACATAAGAAAAAATGCAAAGTTATGAAAAGAGTTCGGACAAGCAAATATTACTTACATACATATTTTGTTTGTCAACATTATTTGCTCCCAATTAAAAAAGACCTTTTGATGACAACGACCTCACCTTGCTGTTAATCCCTCACAACGCGACAACAATTACTTCTTATCAAATCAATTTAACATGCTTCTACCGTCTATTTTTACTTATTTATTATATTGAAAATAAACTTGTGATCTGCTAATTATGAAATGATAACTTTTACGATTATATTAAGGCTTTCCTTTTATTGTTGGTTAAAACACATAAAATCTTAATTTGTCACTTAACCTTAACATATCATTCGATGAATATCAAGTGCAAATATCCATACTATAATTACAGTGAATTATAAGTTCATAATTAAATTAAATTTTTCTTAGTATCAAACGAGATACACGCTTTGATCAGTGTAACCAAAAATCTCAAATAAATAACCCATCTAAAGTCTCGAGTATAAAACTTCAATATACGTATCCCATATTCCAAAATCCATACAAAAACAACAGCAAGATATGACAAGTTTATTGACGACGATGACAACTCCTCCAAACTCTTTTTTTTTCCCCATAAAATATACTACAACAAAAGTAGAGTTTTGTAGTATTCTAGATGGACGGGGTTTGAGTTTGTCACAATCTCATAGGCCTGTTGACCCCAAAACGGACGCATTTCCTTTTGTGGTCCAACCCCTTCATGCTGTTCACCATAACCAACTTATAATTACTGCTGCCATACAAATAGGAAGTCTTTTTTTTACTTCTCTTTCTCCCAAGAAAAAAAGAAAAGAAGGAACAAATACTTTACACATGCCCAATGTTAATTACCTTCTAGCTTATACTTTGAATTTTGAAAGCCAAACAATTAATTGATCGTGAATCGAGATACAAGTTTTTAAAATTTTCTAAATATAATTTTCATATTTGAAAGTCACAATAATTGATAATTTAAAATTCAAAATTATAGGCAAGAAAAAACTTGTTTGATCTTGAATTTAAAAAAAAAGTTCATGTTAATTGGGAAAGAAGAGGTATAAGTTAAAATGATTTACTTAAACATAATTAAGTGTTAAAAGACAAGTCTTATATATATTTAGTATTTTGGTGCTGAAGGATGAAATTATTAGTAACAGAGAGGAGAAGTATAACATACAAAGTAAATTACCAGAGCACAAGTATTACATGCCGGATGGTCTCTATCTTTCCCTTGTGGTAAATTCAATTCCTATCTTCAATTGTAACAAAAAATTTCATGTTTTAAAAAAAAAAGTGAAATTTGTGTTAATATTTTAAATGATGGTTAAATATTGAAAAACAGTTGGTAAATTTTGAGAGTGGGCTTTTCTCCACTCTTGACAAATTTGGCAATAGGAGACTTGGTGAGCAGCTCATAACTATGCGGCCCAATTGCATGTCTTCATTTTCTAAAAAAACTAAAACATATAGAGAATTATTATAAAACTTATGTTGTTGATGAGATCAAAAGTTGATGCTAACGAAAGTATAAAATGAGACAGAATTGTATTGTTTTCTTATTTCTATGTCATTTAGAGGAGTAAAATGTCCCTTTTATAGGCCAAATACATTGTGGGATTTAGTGCAAATTGTACATAGTGAGATTAGTGCAAATTGCACTTATAGTTAATGCTGCACTCAGAATGCTCCACTTAAACATTTAATATTCAACACTTGACAATTTAGTGGTGCACTAAAACATAGTGCTCCACTTGGAAACAATTAAATACTTAACAAGAATGCCTTTGTTTTGTGCTACTATAACCAAGCTACCTTATTTAAAACTTAAAATCAACAGATTCGTAAAACACAAATGCATGTCCAACTTAATTTTCTGTGAATAGAAACAGTCATACTTGGGAAGATAAAAATAAAGGTGTTTTTTTGTATATACATTTTTCATTTAATTTTATATTTTGACGTAAATATTGTTGCAGGTAATCTTTACCTGCATATTTGACCACTATTTGCTTTTGACTCAAAGTTTATATTAATTACCAGTATTACGTATTTTTTTGCATATTTAAATGTAAGCTCAAAATTCAAAATTCTAAAACAATGATAATTCGGCGGCAATCAAAATTAAAGAGGCAAAACAAAATTTGGTTGGCAATCCAAGTGAAATTGAATAACCAATAGAATAACAACACGTGTCTTTGAAATGTCCAGGTTGGCGATCCGCGTGAAGCCGAATGCTATTCATCCTTGTCTCTCTATATATATATGAACCAAATGAATATCAGCATTACCGGGATATCTGTCTTTGCTTTTTTCAATTCAAAAAATGACTAGTACAGCAGAAGCAAAATCGTCTGGAGGTCGAGGAAAGCCGAAAGGTTCAAAGAAATCTGTCTCCAGATCTCAAAAAGCAGGTCTTCAATTCCCTGTTGGGCGTATTGCTAGATATCTGAAAAAGGGTCGCTATGCTCAGCGTCTTGGCTCTGGTTCACCTATCTATCTCTCTGCAGTTCTCGAGTACCTTGCTGCCGAGGTCTGTTCTTTTTCATTTTCTCTTAAATAGTACAGTGCCCCTCTTTGTGCTTGGCTGATGTGATTTTGGTTTCGGAAATATACAGGTGCTAGAGCTTGCTGGGAATGCTGCCAGAGATAACAAGAAGAACAGGATTATTCCGAGGCATATACAACTGGCTGTGAGGAATGATGAGGAACTTAGCAAGCTGTTGGGGTCGGTGACCATTGCTAATGGTGGAGTTCTGCCCAACATTCACTCTAATTTGCTACCCAAGAAGAGTGGCAAGGGGAAAGTAGATCCTGGATCTCAATCTCAAGAATTCTAAATTAGTGGCCGAGTAGGAAGTCAGGATTAGTAGGAGTTCTTTCAATTGGTTGAATCTGTCGCATTAAGGAACTCCTTTTTTAATTTTTATATGGTTTGTATCCATATATGTGAATGTGAATCTCGTTTCTTTCATTAGTCTCGTTACCTTGGTATTTGGATTTGCTATTTAGATCGAACATTAAGAGCCATCTTAATTTTGGCTTCATCTAAAAGGATACCCATGACATGGCGTCTGAGAATTTGCCTGGGTGAAGTTGGATGTGATTTATTTCAATGGGTATATATTCCTTAATTTCAACTATTGGTGCTTGGATCTTAATTGTACAATATGCTTAATTGGCTATCGAGTGTCTTAGTCACAACCTCTTTGATGTAGTTTTAATATGAACAGCTGAGCATTTTCAACCTGCTGTACAATCAAAAATAAAACTAACAAAGAACTTAGAATAATAATGGAATAGATTAAAGAAGATAAGTTGAAGGAGATAAGAAGCTTAGACTTTAGAAAAGGAGATGAGAGGGCTGTCATTTTCTCAACAATTTCCATAATAATTCACACTAAACCTATGTCCCTTTTCAGCTAGTTTGTAATTGGGATTGGATTCTAAATTAACCTTTGTGAAGGCCTTTTGATCCTGCTAATTCTTCTTGGCCCAATAATTGGATGTATGACATTCATAGTCTTACTGAGTTGGGTAGATTCATAACACTATGTTGAATGGATCAAGTGTAAAAAAGACAATAAGGGGTTATTTGTAGTTTCTACGGGAGTAATACTAAATAGAGTTTACTAATTAGTAATGCATGTATTAGTTATGCTTGTATTATTAATACTTAGAAATTCATGGTATTTAGTAATACAGTCCTTAATATGCAATAGAGTATATAACTAATAGAAACATTACTTATACATAAGTGTAAAAAGAGTACCAAACAAGGTACAAGTAATACACAAATATTGTATGATGTTATTTTTCTTAATACACTACCAAACAACCTCTAAAATAAAAGATGGGAAGAACTATCAAAGCTAAAACATGCAATAAACATAACGCGTCCGGTTACAACTTGTTTGGATGATAGTTTGTCATGGTTTCATAATATATGGTATCATATGGTATGGTATTGTAAGGTACTGTCTAATAATTGGATAGACTGTATGAGTTGCTATTGTTTAATGATAATTTATTGTTTGATTTGACTTAAAAATTTACAAAAATATCCTTAATTATTATAAATATTAAATTTATCAATATTTTTTTAATATTTTTTTAAAAAAAATTAATATATAGAATCAAGTAGGGAAACATACAAACTAATATATTTCCAATCCAAACAAATTACATAAAAAAATAAAAAAAGTAAGAACTTTAAAAAAAAACGAACCTAAAAAAATAGACTAAAACGTGAAAGAAAAGACGAAAGTCGGAAAAGAAATTTCAAAAGTTGATATAGAGGAAAATAAATAATACAAAAGTAGTACATATATTAGAGTAAAATTTAATAAATAATAAATTAGAATTATTTAAATTTAAATAAGGATATAATTAGAAAAAAAATAAGAAAACAATGGGATATCACCAAATTGGTGGTTTCAAAAAGTAAGGGTTTTCATGATTACAGAACCATGAAACAAAACCATACCATACTACATAATTAATGAAACAATTAAAACAAACGTGGTTCTCTTGCTAACCATACCATATCATACCACCAAAAACCACCATCCAAACAAGCTGTTAATGAGAGTCGTAGGTAAACAACCATAACATATGAATTTAACTCCAACCAATTGTATTAAAGCAAGTATCCAAACACATGGTGGTAAATATAACATTAGGAGGATTTCTGCATTGCAAACATGTTTACGTGAAAGCATAGGGACTCGGAGATTGTCATCACTGGACTACCTAATGACTGTTGGTCTCATATAAACTGAGATGCTGCTCAAGATGCACTAGCCATCGATTCTATAAGGAGCTGGTAACCTTCTGGGACAGCTGACTGTGTAAGCACACATTCCGCCAATGCAGGAACATCTGCATTTATGTCCAGAAACTTGGCCAGCAACAGTAGCAGATGGAAATCTGAGATTCGCTTCACAAAAGGAAGACTCTTTGTTCGATTGAAATGATCTTTCAATGCATTCATGCTCACTGGGATAATCCTATTTTCAATGGGAAATGATGAAGAAAGTGGACCCTGCACATTTATAAAAATTCACATGAGATGAGAGCAAACAAAAACAAGTGCACCAAATAAATACAACCGTCCACATTTTTGAAGAGTCCGAGTAACATAGACTAAATATCACTAGTATGAAACCAAAGGACACAAGACAATGGGAGAAAGGGTTCGAAGGAACCTCTGAAGCATCCATCCAACAATTCGCAATGATACGTGCCAGAAAAATATCAAAAAGGAAAGGAAAAGAAAAATCATAAAATAACAGGTATCTTCTGCATGGAATTGTCAAGGACATCGACAGGGATTGATCTATTCCAAAACCACCAGGCAGGCCTTTTGCAGCTCTTTCAGCTCCAGTTCTACACTAATGTATATAAAAAACTGACAACTTCCACAAAGTCCACTTTGAAAACTGGTAAAGCTGCTTATTCCAAAATCTCATCAACATTGAAAGTCATATACTAGAATTCTCTTTCAAATTATTTTGGCTTCAACACATAAAACAGAAACAAAAGGAACACCGCCCGGCGCCTAGTACTACTGCTTCATCCTTACTGAACAGGAAGTGTTTCATTTGAGGTTAGTCTAAGTGTACAGACTGCTATTACATGATTCTTAAATAATTGGCTCAAGTTAGGTGCATATTGTTCCTCTCACTAACTAAATCTTATCATAGTTCACCAACTATATCAGGTGAATAAAGCAAAGTGACTATTTTCCTCACTATATCCTAAGAGACTGGGGATCACCCAGGCCCCAGTAATAAGGCACTCAAAACACACTGAAATGAATGAGGCCGTTGCAAATATGATGCAACAAATCGGGAATCGCATTCGCAGGCTGGAAGAGAGGAAGGAGGCCCAAGCTTCAGTAACAATAGCTACATCAGTAGATCATTGATTAGCATACCTCCCCTGAATAGTCTTCGTGGACCCTATTGATGCAACATTAACAAGAGGCCATCTGAACAAACAGAGGTAGACGGTTGGAATATTTTGAATTACAGTTTGGATTACATTAAAATTTGCAAGTTTCACGTTGAGAACATTCTAGCACACCTCAGAGCAAGTGTAGTACTCCCTTTGTGTCCCAATTAATGTGGTATCACTTTCCTTTCTAGTCCTTCCCAAAAAACATGTCACCTTTCTATAATTAGAAAGAATTATTAAAATAGTCACAAATATCTAAGATTTGATTTAGACTACAAACTTTAAAAGTCTTCCTTTGTACTTACAATTCATGTCAAGTCAAACGGTGCCACATAAATTGAGATATGGAGTATAAGCATATTGTATTCTCTGTCCAAAGTCTTATTGGCAAGTCACTTGCCATAATATCAAATTCAAGACCATTATGAATAAAAACTAAAAGTTCCACAGATTACATTAATATGTTTTTGTTTTTCCTGGGAAAGTGGACTCTTTATTTATGAAATAAAGTAATTTTGCTAAGAGCCACTCACTTGAAAATATATCTAACCAAATAGAACCACAGTCTATAGCAACAGCAGTTAGCACACTGCTGTACTCCATCACCCACACTATGGGTGACATCAATACCTCAACCAACTCATTAATCACATGATTCACATCAAGCTAGAGTAGATACAATTAGCTACGGAAAACTGAATGAAAAGAAATGTAGAATAACACCTTAATGGAAAGATTGATGTAATTGTTCCATGGTAATTTTCCAGGTCAATCATGCTCAAGCCTAAAAATTGAACAATCCAATGACCTTAGGCTAGGATCCCTAATTTCACACTTGAACCTATCCCTAAGAATGCTCTTTTGACATTACAAAATAAGCATACATAAATGAGTTCATGTACTGCAGAACCATGCTTCATGTGAAGCGAAGAAAGTGGAAAAAAGAAACAAATGCAGAGTTCTCCCACCGGGGTAACAAATACAGCTAACAGAACGATGACAAATTACCTACTGAGAGGGGGAAAAAGGCAAACTACATTACCCAAAAAACTTCAAAAGGTAGTAACTTTAGGAAGTGAACCACTAAAAATGGTGATGAATCAAAATGGATGAGCTAGATGATCTAAAAGATGAGGAATGTAACTAGGTCAATTGAGCTTCAGGATCCTTCTGATGTCACAGAGATCTGCCTACTACTAATGATGTTCTCAAACTACACAAAAAACCATAAAGTATTAGGTTCAATCATCCCCAGCCTAACAGGTTCAATGTAGGATGAAGGCATGACAACAAATGTCTACTTGGGGGCTTTGACCAACAACCTATCTGCTAAAACAACCTAGAACACACAGATACTTAAATTAAGCATGTGACTGAAAAGGTATCTTTTAATCCTTAATTAGAAGTTTCTACCACCAATTCTTACCAATAGTGCAGTATTTCTTCTGTTCAGTTCTGTTAGTCACTGCCTTCATTTTTCTCTTCATAGTATCATATAAAGTTACTCACTTTATGCAATTTAAGGAAAGCAAACAAACGTGATTCATAATTAAATTCAAGCAACTACTAGAAACAATAAGCAACACAAAAAAAAAGATTCAAAGATACTAACTCCAAGTATAGAAACGATATGCAATAAATCCAACACACCTGGTGATCAGCAATCTTGACAACAACCAAAAAAAAGTCGTTATCAACTTCTCTTGTATCCTTTACTCCTACTACCACATCTTTCTTCATCTTAGAAAGCTTTGGATCAATCTCATCCTTAACATCTGTCTCAAACCATCCTTCCTTGAACAATCTAACACACATATCACTCATCTGAAAAGCCTCAAAATGTACATCGGCAGTGCCATCCTCATTGACCTCAAGCTTCACTATAGCTGTCACCCACTCTTTCAAGTCACCCTCGGAATGTAACTCAGCTGCCTGTAGGACTTCCACAGTTGACATTGTGTAATCCTTCTTATCCTGACTAACTGTCTGTGTAAATATAAACCCTACTTTCCTCATCCCTAATCCAATAGCTATTGCATCCACCAATTTCTCCTCATCAGGATCGCGTAAAAGCAACAAATTTTCCTCCGTCCCTTGCTGCGGCGGTTCATAAATAAAATCCACTTGTACTTTTCCCTCGGGGGATACTGTACCATACATAAAACCACCCCGTTTCACAGCGAACGCCAGCGTATCATTGACATAATGCTGAAACGCATTGGCTGCATCGCGATCGAAGGAGACCAGCTCGCAGTGAGGGTTCTCTTGCCTGGTAACTCGCATTTGTTTGGCAATCAGGTCGTCCATGGTCATCTTTCTACCGAATGACCCGGCTGGGTGGATAGCCGGACCGGCAATGGTCCGCTCGCCCTGGTAAGCGAGATAGACTATGGAACCATGGGTGAGGTTCAAAGAGGAGATGGGTGTATGAGGGTTGGCCATATCTGTGAACCGAGACCAATCATCTGGGGTTTTTGCGAGCAAAAGGTTCTGATTTGCAGATAGGGTTTGGGACAGAACTGGAACTCGAAGTTGGGATTCGATTTGGGACTTGAGTTGGGAAATTGTGGCATGTGGATTGTCAATAGTGACTCTCTCTAACCCATCTCTGCTTCTGATTCTGATCATCATCTTGGCGACTTACAGAAAACGAAAAAAAAAACAAAACTATAGTTGTTTATCTTTGTATAGCAACAATATCTATGGTGATTTTAATAAAATAAGTGAGTGGTATGTGTAGTAGATAAACAGCATTGAAGGAGGAAGATGGAGTGCGCAGCAAGAGATGTTTACAGAGAGAATCTGTAAGGAAGTTGGACCGACGAAGAAGAAAGGAAGTAGGAATTTAGCTTGTAGAATCGTGAATTACTTTTTTTATTATATAAGAAAAGCATAAATTCCTCTCTATTCTATTTTGGATTTTAGATTGGGCTGGACTTTGCAGATTGGACATGTTATGGGCTGGACTAATTGGATTTCGAGTTGGACATTTTTCCTGTGATCTTTAATTTTTGTCACAAAAGTTCAGTCTTTTGGTTTGAAAATAAGTCAATCCAAAACCCTCTTAAAGTCGAAATCATAAAAATAAATCAAAATTTTTAACTTTTGACTTATATTAGAAACTACTGAAAGCCAATCCAATTAGCCTTTTAACATTTATGTATGCATATGTGTAAATGTTTGTCTTTTCTTATTTTAAAATTGGTTATTCAACTTTTGTACATACAAAAGAATTTATGCAATTTAGTTGACAAATTTAGAAAGATAAACTTGGTCCAACGTTGGAATAAAAATCCTCACACACAAAAAGAATAGGACCTGAAACTGATTGGACAAGAAACAACTTAGACATTAATTTTTTAGTAGAAATATATTTTAAAAACACACCTATAGCAATAATAGTGCTAGATTTTACTACAATTTTAGAATATAAGAAGAGAAAAAGATATATTTTTTATTATAAAAATTGCATCACGAGTATCTATGTTATATGATGAGTTGACGGATTGATGATTTAAATTTAAATTTCGTACCATCAATCTGTTACACTTTTTAAATTATTATTTTGCAAGTAATATATTTATATTCTTGTCAAAATTATGCAGATGAAATAAGCATGTTAATTATATGGTACATGATGTACAACTAGTAATTTTAATAGAAAATTTAGATTTCACTGATAAACGTATCTGAAAATGGTATACTTATTGAGACATTTAGAAAGCAAATTGAGATGCTGTATTGATGTTCCGACAAGACATGTTTATAGCTTTCCTTGTTGTAAATATACTTTTTAGACAAGTTAAAAGTAGTAACGATCAAATACTTTCTAGTCCATTTTGAATTTGAATATTTACTGTACCTACTCAACTTGACTACAGAGATTAAAAATTCTATCACCTTCCAAAACTGTGGGGACCAGTAAATGGGCCCAAGACTTTGGATTTTACTCTCTTGTCCTCTTCTTCATTGGGCCCGTAATACTTGTAGCCGTTTTAGATTTACCTTTACACAAAAATACTACTGATAATTGTGTTAATTTTACATCTAAATAATTCACTGTATGTGTGGAAACATACTATACACAACAA
Source organism: Solanum aculeatissimum (assembly GCA_038996855.1). Lineage (NCBI taxonomy): Eukaryota > Viridiplantae > Streptophyta > Magnoliopsida > Solanales > Solanaceae > Solanum > Solanum aculeatissimum. The sequence continues at coordinate 33,083 of JBCEWC010000083.1, read as the reverse complement.
TGAAATTGTAAACTGGCAAATGCAAATTATATACTATAATATTTGTAGCATAACTATGCTTTACCGATTATTTTTTAATTACTAAATGTGCAAAGGGACAAAGATCTCAAATCATTCTGGGAAAAGCTGCGCTACCAATGGTCCGCAAGTAGCCCTTTTATTCCGAGTTAAAGAATTAGGAATTCATCAAATCTCTTCTATTCATTTTTTTCTTCACTTCTAGCTCAACATATTAATAAAAATGAGATTTGTAGTCATTATTCTATAAATGTTAATCCCTTCGCTCCATTTTATGTGACACCATTTTCTTTTTGGTCTATTCCAAAAAGAATGTCATCCTACTATAATCGGAAACAATTTACCTTTAAAATTCACTTTTTACCCTTAATGAAATGATTCTCAACCACACAACTATCTAAGAATGATTTTAGACTACAAGATTTAAAATTCTTTCTTTTTTTCTTAAACGCCGTACCAAGTCAAACGTTGCTACATAAAATACTTAAGCAATTAATATAACACTTTGTTAGAAAAAAATAATTAGATCAGACACTTTGATTAATAAAATAAGTGAAAATCCTATGAAATAGTAATGAAACATCATTTAAAGCACTAGTTGATTAAGTTATTCAATTTATACTAATAGAATAAATGAAATGCACATAATTTGACTCTAACATTGCTGTTTTAAGATCCACTTCATTGGCCTTGTAATTTTTTAGGAGCAATGAAATTGACATCATAAAGTAACAAAGGAGGAGTAGATGTCATTAATCATAGGTTTAACTTGACAAACATAGTTATTGGAAAATGATAGGTTAATAGTAGTAAGAATTGAGTGTAAGTTTATAAACGACGATGATTGGTGAACAACCTTTCCTCAAAAGCAGGCAGTGTAAAAGTGGCATTATTGAAATTCTTTAGTAATGGAAGGACGTTTTTGTCATTCCACGACAAAAGAAATTTGAAACGAGTGGCCGTTTGAACCCCATAAAAACTTGGCTTCTTCAATGCTCTCTGCCAATTAAAAACTATCTCTTCAACATTCACTTCATATTTTGAGAGAGAGAGAGAAATGATAATGGTGAGCAGGGGAGGAAGTGGGTGCGAAGGTGGGAAGAAGAGTTCAAATGAAGAGCAGCTGTCTCTGGTGGATTTCATATTAGCAGCTCTAAGGAAATCAATGGTGTCTTGTCGTGTAGATCGACGAGAAGATGTCATTTCTGCTGTTCATCAAATGGAAATAGGATGGCCCACCAATGTCCAGCATCTCACCCATGTCACTTTCGATCGATTTCATGGCTTTCTGGGTCTGCCTGTTGAGTTTCAACTTGAAATCCCATGTAGAGCACCCAGTGCCAGGTTTCTTTTCTTCTCTTATTTCATCTCATTACTAATGCTTCTCACTCTCACATAAAGCTCACATTTTTAGGAATTCAAATAGTCTGTGAACTCCATCCAACAAAAAACAGGTAGTCTGATATGCCATCCTTAAAAATTACTAGTAAAAATTCTTGAAACTATCATTGTGCACACCCTCAATAGTCAATACATTGTTCAGCTTTTTTAGGTGGTTCTTGTAAATGCTGAGAAATACTTAAAGTCAGCTTTTTTAGGTGGTTCTTGTAAATGCTGAGAAATACTTTAAGTCTTTTAATTTTACTGTGTAGTATTAAGTAGATGTAAAAGCTAATTGAGGAACAAGTATCACAAGTCAATACTACCATAAATGCATGTATCTACTTTCAACAATATCTTGCCCATTTCCAGGAGGACTGGAACTAGCTCATTTTCTCCTAATGCCCCTTAGAGATGATCCTTCTTTGAGGTCCCCCTTCCTGTTGGGGACTGAGTTATATCAGCATCATTAATTAATTACACCGAGGTTATTACCTACTGCTAGTTGGTTGGGACCTCGAGTGACTAATAAATGATTTCTTTGCATTTTAACAGCTAATTCTTTATTGCTATGAATTACAAGTGCTTTTTGGAGAAACTATAGACTTTAGGTTGTCAACAGGGAAAATTCTCATCCACAATTTTTCAACTTAAGTAGTACCTTTGGATAAATAGTCGTACTTTTGTGACTCAAGACCTGTGCTCATGTGTTTGGTATTTGATCTCTATCATTACAATGGAAGTACATAAATCCGACAATGACTTGATAGCTTAAATTAGTTTGCATCTTAATGATCATACTGAATAAAGAACTTGTCAAGTTGCTATGCTCACCTGTTCACGTTCAGGAACCAAAATGGCAAATGCAAACTTGAGAAATTCAAACCTGAACGGCATGCATAAGAAACACAAAGCAAGAATGAAGAGCAGTCCGAATTCTTGTTTGTTTACGGGTTTTCTCATGCTGGTTATTACACTGTATTTGGCAGTCCCAGTTCACTCTCAAATCATCATTGCTGTTCTAATAATTGTAGCATTTTGTGCTCTATTGAAGCTAATTTTCAGAAACCAATAGTTGTCAACTGCAAAGTCACAGCATGAGTGATTTCTGTGTCTATTTTGCCATAGAGGTTTTACTTTAGTGAACACTAACTGCAGTAATTTTCTTTTAAAGCTTCAAACCAATCTATTTAGTACATCTGCTGAATTGGTGACCATTTAATTTGCAGCGTCAGTGTGTTTGGCGTATCTGCAGAATCAATGCAGTGTTCTTATGATACAAGGGGCAACAGCGTCCCAACTATTCTCTTGTTAATGCAAGAGCGTCTTTACTCTCAAGATGGTCTTAAGGTAAAACAAATTTGATCTCATATCTGATGGATAGAAGTTTCCACCATGTTATGTTATGCCAACAATTTGCTGACTAACTATATCTGGATGAACCTTTTAGGCTGAAGGAATATTTCGAATTAACCCAGAGAATAGCCAGGAGGAACATGTGAGGGACCAGCTAAATAGAGGGATCGTCCCTGAAGACATCGATGTTCATTGTTTGGCTGGTCTCATCAAAGCCTGGTTCCGAGAACTGCCATCAGGTGTGCTTGATGGGCTTTTACCAGAACAAGTTTTGCAATGCAAAATGGAGGAGGAATTCGTTGAGCTTGTGAAACAGCTTAAGCCAACTGAGACTGCATTGCTCAACTGGGCAATCGATCTTATGGCTGATGTTGTTGAACTAGAGGAATCCAACAAAATGAATGCCAGAAATATTGCAATGGTTTTTGCCCCAAACATGACCCAGGTAAATAATATTATATACTGTAGCAGTTGGTTGTATTTTAGTATTTCTTATTTCAGTGAGGAGTTGAAGCATGTCATTTTTTTTATGGGATCAGATGTCTGATCCATTGACAGCTCTCATGCACGCTGTTCAAGTGATGAACTTGCTGAAGTCCCTGATCATGAAAACACTTAGAGAGCGTGGAGAAGCAGAAGATGGAGAATACTCACCCATGTCGTCTCTTTCTTCTGGTAGACAAACTGATGAGGATTTTGACTCCCAACAAGAGATGGACACTAGCTGTGAATCAGCAGGACCAGCATCAGATGATGATGATGATGATGCTGAGCAACATCGCTACAGCTACAGCAGTGAAGAGAGAGATGAAGTCGAGTCATTGAGTGAGATAGAAGAAAGCTTCTTGCAACAGTTGGACGAGAATGAGCATGCAAAAAATGACTTCAGGAAACAATTAGAAGGAATTTTGTGCAGAGAACATGTTATTTCCACGACTGCATCTACCGAAAATGGTGATTCTTCTGTTTCATTTTCTGACAGTAAAATTGAGACCTCTGGCTTGAGCACCAGTGACAGTGAAGAGTCAAGAGACACTTCTGTTACACTGGGGCATAAAGAGGAGTCGAAGAGATCAACTGGAGCATGTGGAAGCATGGAGGATATGGATATGGTAGATGTAAACATGGTAGAATCTGCTGTTCCTGTGCAGTAGGTTATTTCAATGAATGCTATTGAATCTTGCATTTTTAGGAGTACTGGATTTCTCTGTTGTTAGTGATATGATGATTGTTTATGTAAAGTGTTTGTAGGCCTTGGGAGAGACACAAATTGGTTTGCTTGTGATTGACTTGTGAATCACTGTGTTCAGCACTGGCTGAACTCATGCTTGATTGATTTCTTTGTTTTGCTGGCTAAAAGGATCTCTAACATTGACCAACATCAATGGCGTACGAAAAAGGTTTTTTTGATGAAGATTGAAAAAGAAAGGCGGATTTGTTTGTATCGCAAAAGTATAGTTCTTGATTTCAGATATTACTTGGACTATTATACTTAATAAATGATTGATTTAACAGAGAATAGTAGTGAAAATGGACTATTATCCTTAATTAATGATTGATTTGACAGAATGAACTTTCTTTACAAGCTTGGGTTTTATTTCTTGTACCAATTCTTTCTTAGAACTTTGTTGATGTGACAATAAGTATATTATTCTAATGAAGTACTAGCGCCCTTAAATTAATGGAAGGGAATCCAAGAAAATGGAAATAACTATTTTTTGTGTTATCTCATTAGCTGTTTCTGTATATTGAAGTTGCTATAAAAATAGAACTATTGATTTACGTAATTGGAGACATCATATTAGTTTGATTGACACTACCTGTCTTCCAACATGTGTAATAATGAACAGGAAGATTTTAAGAGCCCAAGCATGTCTCCCAGAAGAGCCTATCCTCGTCTTTCTGGTTCTTCAACTTCTCGGTACCATGTCCATTCCAACATTGTTCAACTATATCCTCATCATCGTCATTATTAATGTTAAAGTTGGTAACTTCAACTGCAATATGACAACTATTATAAATTGAAGAACCTTTATCATCATCAGCAGTACCTAAGTCCATCTCCAAATAGTCATTGCAAAAGAAAGAACCGCATTTACTGCTGCAAGACGAGTAGGATGATTAGAATCCACGTTGGAATCAAACTCGGAATCGCCGGTAGCCTCAAAGATCATAAAGGGAGACGCATCATCAACGAGAATGTTGTTCCTAGTTTCCTCGTTCATTATTGATCTCCGTGTTTGTTTTTTCAATTTCTGAACGGAAACATCATGGCTAGCTGTAACATGGAGGAAACAGAAACGGTTTCTGTTTAGCTTATGTAAAGATGTTTCACTGAATATTTGTTGAGAGTTGCAATACAAGGAAAAAAGGAGCTTTTTAAGGAAATAGAATAGGAACGAGGAAGATACAGGCTGGTAGGCACGACGTGTATAAAAATGATTAGCAATTAATAATAAAGACATTGTGGTGGTGCCAAACAGCTTCTAGAAGCCTTTTTTTTCTTTTCAATCATATGTTACATGTTATACGTATAGTTTCTTTCTTGTTAATTTCTAATGTATGATGAATCATTTATATAGCAGGCAAGTCGAAGAAGGTGGACGACTTTATGTAGCTATCAACATTAGCATTCTAGAAACTGTGTACTCTGTCCCACGCCTTGCATTTGACGAAGACCAGCCAGCCTACCTGTTTTATTTTCGACTTTACTCTCAAAAAATACACACAGACATGTATAGTTTTTCATTCATCCATCTTTTCAACAAGTTGATTAAGCGTGTTGTTTAGGGTCAAGCTTTATCTGCTTAGCCTCATCTCATTTTTCTTATACACATACCAAATAACCTCTCTCCTCAGCATTTGAACACTAATTATCTGAAACAATGTTCATCTTTTTAGCATAAAAAAGTACCATCTCCTAACATCTGCATCCTCACAATTTTAGATCAAGTTCTCAACTTTTCTATGACAGATTCATGTAAAAAACACCAGAAACATTTTTGCTTACTGCCAAGCTGGTTCAACAATAAATGGCAGAAACATAACATACATTCGGGATCGTTCATTTTTACATCAGACCTGATCATACATATAGGAATGAGAACCTCCATTCCTCGGCCACCAACTAACTAGTATTGAACATATTACTTTAGGGAATGAATAGTTGTATTTAGATATAGAAGAAAAGGTAATAACAATTGAAGCTAACAGTACGGAAATTTTTTAAAAATTTACTCTGAACTTCATAAAGGGCAGCCTTCTAGTAATTGCTAAAGTTGCTGCCATGTGACCAAGAGGTCACGAGTTCAAGCCTTAGAAATAGCCTCCAACAGAAATGTAAGATTGCGTACAATATACTTTTGTGGTCGGAGCCTTCCCGGGACCCTGTGCATTTAGTGCGCCCTTCGGGGAAATTAGTCCTCCACATAAAGGTCACCAAGTACTACAAGTCCAACATTTTGATGAGTAAGCATACTGATAAGTGAAATGCATTTTCTCTATAGAATACGTCAGGCCAAGATCAAATGGTTTGATCACAACCTGAAACTAGTAAGCAAGAGAAGGAAAAATGATAATCGTAATCTCTAGGTAAATAAGCATCAGCATTGCAACAAAAGAAAAAAAACATCAAAGTTGATTTCAATCATCTGGGTTTCAGAAGGAAACCAGAAACGTCCTCCCGCAAGTGTAGTTAAATTATGAACGGAAAATGCACTCCAACTTTGTCCGACTTCATAACATCAATCAACAAGAAACAAACTTGAGCTAAAGTAAGTAGTGAGCATAGAGGTGCAGAAGGGAAAAGAAACAAGAAACTGTAAACCTAATGACAATCATATCAATTAGAAGAATCAATGAATTTACAAATCTCTGAATGTTTCTCCATGTTACATAAGTTACAGCTTACAAGTGGTACAAGTTATTGGACCTTGAATCCACAAGGGAACTACAATTAACATTCAGTTGCTATGTCAGTGCTAAATGTTAACAATCAGTTCCCAGTGGCTGTTAATGTAGCAACTCCACAGTGGCTTAAATGGGACCCACTGATGCAAATAATCAGCTTCCTTCCATACCTCATCTTTTATATCAATACGGGTTGTTCTGTTTATTTTCTCTTTTAAGCTGAACCTTCAATTTTTTACCGTCTAGTTGGAAACCATTCATCGTTTTGATTGCAGATTGTGCAGCGTCTGGAGAGTCGTAACTTACAAATCCTGCAGAAAGAAGTTCAGTTATAACAGCAAGAGTGAAAAACTGAATTTGGTTGATACATTAGAAAGTCTAAGCTCATACCAAAACATTTACTAATACCAGTAGCTTTGTCCACAAAAACTTTGGCACTCAATACCGTACCAAACTGTTGAAATGTGTTTGCAAGCTCTTGATCTCCAAATTCTTGAGGAATGTGGTAAATAAACAAATTAGCACCGGCTGGACCTGTAACGGCAAGATTTCTTTTTCATAAGCAAGCAAAAGTTAAGTGCAAGCAATTCAAGTTAACATGCTTATCAAAAGACTTGTCTATGTAATCTCAATCAATAAGTTGGAAGACTGCCATGCAAGGAGCTAACCAAATAATGCAAAGATAACACTACTTGCTCAAGCTCTCTACACTCTTTGATAATTGCTGAAACTAATGGCATATAATTGACAATGTCATTGTTTGCATACCACAGGCCACATATAATTTAGTTGGCATTCCAGTGGGTCCATCTAAAACTAAGCCAAACTTTACATCACCAGTGAGTCTGAATAAGTACTTTCTACATTTCTCACAAAGACCTGGAGAAGATCTCAGTTATATTGTGAATCTGATTTCCTTCTTCTGTTTCTTCTATAAGTTGCTTCATTTTAAAAAAAAAAGATAGGTGCAAAATCACTATCTTAGATATCCGGTAATCATTAACGATATGGAACACAAGCTCGGGAAAACAATCATCCAATAAAGAAAAAGTACCCTCATTCAGATAGATGCACAGGGGACCAATCTGCTTCAAGTTAGCAAGTATTACTAAAGCATTTCAAAATAAACTTTTGACAACCTTCAACTTGACCCCCTGTGTTTGAATCGACACTTGAAGATGCTGCAGGGTGCCTGTTTGCAGTATAAGGAGGTAAATAACCAGTAACGCCTCCAGGATATCGCATGGGATATTGAAGCCCTTGTACAGCCCTGTAAGCAGATGCCAGATAGCTTCCAGGCGACATGGTATAATTTCTTGGGGTAGTTCCAGGTGTTAGACCAGGTGCAGCTCCACGTGGAGTACCTCCTTGGTTTATGGATGGAACCATATTATGAACTGACGGCTGACGGTACTGCATGAGCCCGTATGTCCCAGGATTCTGCAAAATATCATGTTAACTTGAACTGAAATTGATCACTGGAGCAAGAATGACAGAAATGTAATAAAAAAAGAAAAGAAACATGCCAACTCAATATCACAGCTAGAGCAAGGAAATCAAGAATTTGACTTGATGCCTAAATTTACTGCTCCATATAAGTCAACCAACCTGATAAGCATAGCCATTATATTGTGGCATATAACCCATAGATAGAGATCCATATAAAGATGGATGCTGTCCAGAGTTGGAAGCATTAGATGCCTGAGATAAAGCTTTCCGAGCTCTCCTAGCTTGCCTTTCCCTTTCTGTATCTGCCCACTTGACTACCAAAGGGACAGTTGCACCCTGAATGGGCAGTATAATAAGAAGATTCTATCTAAACAACCAACAAATGGAAGTATTGAACAAGTAAAACTTGACATAAGAATGTAAAATTGAATAAAAGGATTTAATCAATGTGCTTAAACCTTCATTGTGAAAGAAAAAATGCAAATAAATTTGCGTATTGTAGGCCCCTTTTCCCAGAAAAACCATAATCTCAAAATTTTTATTACTAGGAAAAGAGATACCTACTGAGTTAGATCATCATTACTGTTACAAGTTTTAAGCAAAGTAATAAAGGCAGAATCAAATTTCTGGAAAATGAATTGGTACATAGAAAGAAAATAGGAAACCAGCACTTACTCAGGTATCCTATCAAACAAAAACTTCGCACAGGGACTTGGACACTATGATAAAAGAATTGTATGTTCTAAAACTTTCACTAAATAGCCCCATGTTGGATTTTAATTTCTAAACTAGTTAGGTATATATAAGTGTATATCCACCTCTTGATCAATTGCTGAGCATTCATAAGTTCCTCTAGAACACACGACCTCTTAAGGGATCAAATACATATCTCGTAGCACAAATGTTTTATTTTGCCTCTTAGAAATTACTATTTCAACATGAAGTATTACACTACAGTATCTCCAGTGATTAATCAAACCGCTCGGTAAAAATATCTAGTAAACTAACATCCATATTTTCAGTCCAAGGTCTTCAAGGCAGATGAAAAAAAATGTCTCAAATGCCTGAATGCAGTGCCATGTAGAAATGTCCTAGAAAAGAAATCAGCATATATTTCATTTGGAATCCTCCAAACAGAAAGTGGTAGCATTTAGGCTATTCTCTTAGCCCTGCTACAAAGAGGCACCATATAAGAAGTGAACTCCACTAATTGACCCCAATTAAAAGCCAAAATTGGCACTCCCATGATGAGGAGATTATACTTATTCCTACAAGGAGTAATGATTACCTAACTAATGCAACGGAGGAAGGTGACTCAATATTTAAAATATTTGAACTTACCAAAAAAAATCTGAATATTTGACCATTACTAAGAGTTCCAGATAAAGGATAATAACCAGATCAATCACTAAAGAAAAGTTACACACAAATACACAATGCAAATCTCAAATACCCACAAAACTTAAAGTTCAAAGATTTCACAGGAAAGACCTAACAGGTTAACATGCAGATAGAAACAAACCTCCATGGTGTGCTTTCCATTAAGGGCCTCTACCGCGGCAATTGCTTGTTCTTTTTTCTCATACTTCAGAAAAGCATATCCTACCAGAAAGAGAGAAAAAATTTGGCAATGAATTAATTTTGTCCTCACTAAAAGTTTAAGTCAGATTATTAGACAATGTAGGCTCTACCTCTACTAGTTTGCTGAGAACCTCTGAGAATTTGCAAATCTGTAATGGTCCCATATTGAGAGAACAATGAGGAGACTTCGGGGTCAGAGACATTCTTTGGCAACATACCCACAAAAAGCTTGTGCTCTGAAATTTCAGGTTAAGAGAAAGGAAAAAAAGAAAGAGAATGAGAGAAAAAGTTACCAACTATGCACATTATCACATAAACAAAACTGTGACATACAGCAAGGAAAATCTTTTCTTTTTGGATAAGTATTGCAACAACAGATTACAAGGCCAAAAGGAAGGGAAAGTAAGGAAAAGTAAACAATGGGAGGCTAAAATCATGTGAATCAAATAACCATGTAAGAACAAATATCATAAGACAAGAATTTAAATTATAGTACACCTAGCCTTTCCAACTCGCCATCAGCATACTTCACTTGCAACGGACTAGAAGCCTGAATTGGACACAGAGAAGAGGACACTTTTATTATCATAAGACAAGCATGTCATGCCAATATAAAAGTGCAGTAGATCACAAATAAACTTAATAAGCTTAGTATTCAGAATAGATTTGCTCGTACATCCATGCTTTTCATTTTTTGTGATAAGGAGTTAGAGAGAAAAGTGAAAACTTAGATGCATTAAATTCCCCAGTGTACCAACATCAGATGCCCTATCACTTCAATACACTATGTGAAACTCTGGATGCATGGCCTGGAAATAAACGTGCAAAACTAAAGCGTAACAATCTGTATAAATTTATCAACTATGATTAAATTTTAATCTGTATAGATTAGTGGCTTTCTCCACTTGTACGTCTTAGGGTCATTAGATGCTCTGACAAAGATCAACTGCCAATTGACTTAACCAACCATGACATTTGTAAGAAACCAAATTATTCTAGATTAGACGTTCATCATATATTTTCGATAAATAGGTAAGTGAAAGGACCTTTAACAATAACATACTCAGTGCAATCCCACAAATGGGATTTGGGAAGGGTAAGATGTACGCAGACCTTACCCCTACCTTTGTGGGGTAGAGAGGTTGTTTCAAATATAATCCTTCTTCTTATGACAAAGAAACCAGAACGGAGTGCTGAAAAGCATGAGACCTGATATTGATCAATTCTAATTCACAATGTTGCGTGACTCAGATTTTTCTTTTTCCTGAGCAGCCCATTCTCTCCTCCTCCCACCACACTAAAAGGAATGGGAAGCTATTATCCATAGTATAGTGCATCCTTCCACTTTTCCAACTTTCTCACAAGCTTCTATTTTCTCCTAAACAGCTGCTTCATTTTCCTTAACATTCTTCTAGCGCACCCCAGACAAGACTCTGCTTATAATGTACATATCCTGTAACAGCATAGGGAGACTAAACACTACTACTTTTACTGCTACTTCTCTCCCAGTCACCCCTAGGCGCTCCTAGTTAAGCTTTCTCCTCATTGCACACTCTTATTTTACACATTCTATTTGTAGTCTATAGAAACATACTAGGTTGTCTAGTCAGTTAAGACTTCAAGGGAACAATGATGTTTATTTTCTATTTACTACAATTCATAAACATTAGACAGCGGGACGTGCAGCTTGAATCCAGAATTCAAGTCTTGGTAAAGACCGCTCACCAGCTGGAGCAGCCTTTATCTCTACAGTTCAGGAGGTTATAGACATTCTCCATTGTTACATCAAGACAGTACAGTTTGTTAAAAGAACATCCAGTCATGGTACAGTATTTTGGCGATATTCACTTCTTACTATATTTCTGGTGTTAAAATATGAGACAATACCAAAATTCTCTTGAAGATAGTTAATTAAGTAACTTTAGTAGCTAGCTAAAACCTACATGGAACTTTATTATGACCCTACTGGGGATGGTTTAACAAGAAAGACTAAAAGCAGCAACTAAATTTCAGAAAATAAAAGACTTAGCCAGTAAAACTTGAACAAATGGCAGACAAATCAGCAAATCAATCATGGAAATGGGCTTGGGATTGAGGCATAGACGTTGTTGTGTCTGTAATGGATAACAAAGAGAGATTCCACTGCATCATATTGTTCCACATATCTTGTTTAATAAAGTATAATGCATGTTCCCATTGACAACAATATACAAAAAGGCTGACCCCAGGAAGCGTCTGTTTATTGTGACAAGCAGTTATAGCCTTGTCAGCTTCTTCTCTGGACGGGCAAATCACAAAACAGCACCCTGAAATACAGAAAAGAAAACATGCAAAGGTTTACAAATCCTTTAAGGGGAACAGTCAATGAATCGCACATTGCGATCCAGAAACATGTAATCGAAGGCGCAAACTGAAGAGTGAACCTCGAGAAGCGCGTGTAGTCTTGTCTTTAATGATGTTGACCTCGTCAATTACTGCAAACTCTTTGAACATCTCCAGAAGCTGTTCCTCCGTCATTTGTTTCGGCACTTGACCGACGAATAACTTCACGCTTTCCTCACTGTGCTTACGCGCCCTCTCCTCTTCCGCCATAACTGCCACGAACTACTGAAATCACACGCGCGCGCGCTCTCTGAAACTGTGTTCTTCAATGTCTGGCCATTTTCGTCAAGTCCTGTTTTTAGGAAATTAGAGACTTTGTAGATGGCAAAAAAGGAATTTCATTCCCTCATTAGTAATTTGACATTACGTAAATAACCTTGGTTTGGGAATTATATTACAAGAGTATACCACTGAAGCTGAGTATTTGGCTCCTGTTACAGTTGAGGAGTCGTGGACGATTCATTGTAACCAATAAATTCGGCAAAACGACAATAATGTAGTGTGGATCTGGAACAACTTGCTTCTTACATTGACGTAATTACCCTTCGTCAAATTATCTAATACCCACGTAATGATTTTTGCTTGCTTTTCCACACGCAACAACATAACAATTAAAAGTACCATTATGAAGACCTCTATTACTCTAACAACACTTGTCACAAACCCAAATGATCATTTTCATACTCATTATTTCACCTCCTCTGAAAAATTACCAGCATCAAACTCCTCGATTATCAAAATTTTATTGCAAATACCCTAAGAACAAAATTATATGCCATAGTTGAGGGGCGTTCCGAGAATCGAACTCGAGACCTCTCGCACCCAAAGCGAGAATCATACCACTAGACCAAACGCCCTTATTGTTCTCAGTCTTTGTAAAGAATTAATTAACCATGAATTTCATCAATCGTAGACTCAAATAACAATGGCCCATGTGTCGACTCTTAATTCAAGGTCTAGTTGAACCCAGATGTTACCCTATATTGAGACTTGTACATACTCCATAATCATGAGTAGCCATCTGCTTTAATAAGAGTATGACTTGTATGTGCGTTCAAAAATCCAGTAAATAAGTAGAAATGATAAAATAATAATGAAGAAGTAGATGACATCCAAATATATGTTAGATTCTTTTATTCGGATGATTTGAGTAGTCGTGCAAGTGGTCGATCACGATCAGCTAGCTTTATATCTGAGGTTCATATATAATCATCAAGATGCCTCAACCAAGTTGACAATTTGCTCAAAATTATTAGTTTTCACTGTCCTTAATATATACTATATGACTGGCTCAAAACTTTCATTTAGCCCGCACTTTATATTAATAATTCAAAGCTCAGAAAACAAAAACATGTGCTAGCTGCGACCAAATAAAAACATGAGCTGGCACGTCGCTTTCAGAACAAACAACTTGCTGTTGTTCGTCATAGTGGAAAAAGATCACATATAGTCAACTTAATTAACTATATTTAATAACGATGCCCATGGTGAACACTGTGATTATTTCATGTTCAAGTTTCCAGTTGTTAGGCCTAGGTGCTGAGTGTTTCTTAAGCAAGATTCAGTCTTTATATGTTATTGGACACCCTATTGTAGTTGGCAATTAAAAAAAAAAACCTCTTGTACGAGTTCATCTTCTACCCACCAATAATGTAGAAAAAAAGATCATAGTATCAAATCACCTAAAAAAGAAGTTGAAGCCAAATGACAGTATTGGCCTGTGTAGTTAATGTATTAGAGAGAGGAGGCCCATGATACCAGTAAGTATAATAAAGGCATGCATTAATTTAGTGTCTGGCTCTCTATATAAATATTGAGGAACCGTCCGGTGTACATGTTGTTGCGGTGCTGTTTGGCCTTCAACGAAACTAATAATTACCACTACGACGATGCTGAGGATAAGATCAAGGTTAGCCTCTCCTAATGTCCATATATACACACATCTTTTTCTTTTATCAACTGCTTCATTCAACTGTATATTTACAGCAAAATACTACTTACAATTTACTGTAATGAAGACTTATGTATACATCTCCATTCGCAATAATTTGATTAGCTATCTTGATGCTCTCTCTATTTATCAGTTTCTCATTTTCTTCTCTGTTTGATTTCTAGAAATCATTATTGCAAGAGAAAGTATTGAAAACTCCTAAATTATTAATTTTGTTCTTGAACTAACGATAATCTTAAAAATATCCTTCTACTTGTTACTTAAATACATCCCTGAATTCTCGCCAAGTTCAAGGGTTTCAAACCTCCAGTAACAAGTTTTGTACCCACATAGAAAGGTGAGTACGTTTCGATTCATTTACTTAAATTAGACAAGCTTCAAATTATATATAGTACGTACATGCAGGAAAATTAGGAGTATAATAATCAATACTCCCAAGTTATAGCCAGCCTAAGTTATGATTGCGTAAAAATCCAGGAAACTAGAAGGGAAGGTAGCAGTTATCACAGGTGCGGCAAGTGGCATAGGAAAAGAAACAGCTGCCAAATTCATCAGCCATGGCGCCAAGGTGATAGTCGCTGATATACAAAGGCAGCTCGGCCAACAAACCGCAAATGAGCTCGGACAAAATGCCACCTTTATGCCCTGCGACGTCACAAATGAGTCAGACGTCTCCGACCTAGTGGATTTTGCCGTTTCCAAACATGCCCAGCTCGACATAATGTACAACAACGCAGGTAATAATCCAATACATAAGCAGTGGGTGCATTAACGACAGGTTACTAAATGCAACTTGAATACAAAGCAAATAACCAATAGTTATTAACAAGTGCACCTGTTACCTACCTTCAAATCCTTTGTGAGTATGCAGGGGTAGCATGTCGAACTCCGCCGAGTATAGTGGACATGGACCTTACTCAATTTGACCGTGTCATGGCCATCAACGTCCGAGGCGTAATGGCGGGGATCAAGCACGCCGCTCGGGTGATGATCCCGAGGGGGAGCGGTTGCATTTTGTGCACGGGTAGCGTCACCGGGGTGATGGGAGGCCTAGCACAACCTACTTATTCAACTACTAAATCATGCGTCATAGGAATGATGAAGTCCATGACAGGGGAACTGTGCAGTAATGGAATAAGAATCAATTGCATTTCTCCATTTGCTATTCCAACACCCTTTTCGTTAGACGAGATGAAAGACTACTTCCCTGGAGTGGAACCTCAGGACCTTGGTAAAATGTTATACAATGCTAGTGAGCTCAAAGGAGCATATTGTGAACCAATTGATGTAGCCAATGCTGCTCTTTTCTTGGCTAGTGAAGATGCCAAGTATATAAGTGGCCAAAATCTGGTGGTAGATGGTGGTTTCACCTCGTTTAAAAGTTTAAACTTTTCTCATCAAGTACAATAACGTCCCACAAATTTAAGATGGAAGTTGATTCTTTCTAGCATAACATCAGAGTGCACAAAAAGGTTCATATAATGCACTTGAACTTGGTAGGATTGAAGCATAATTGATTGTGTTAACTATCAAGGGGAAAAGGAACTGTATGTAGCATGTTCCAGTTAGAAGCTAATTGTCCAATTTTGTTGTAAGCAAATTGTGGTGCATTTGCATGTCTTGTATTCATGATCTAACAATGGACAGGACTGGTACAGCAAGATTACAAGTATCTTGAAAGAATGCACAACTGTTCCAGGTTAGGAAAACTTTGTTACTGCTTATAAACCACCTTTTTGTGATAAAGACAACTTTCCCGACATTACCTTCCTATTATTACAATAAGAATTTATTTACAATATGTAATCTAACATAACAGCTGATCTTCAGAAAGAAAACTACTTTTACGGTATTTGATATATCCTTCTTTCCCATGTAAATCAGTTTGGCATTTGGAAGTTGAGGGAGCATCGATATGAATAAGAAGTGTGTCAGAAACCTCTTCTATTGAGTTACCCATATGATCCTAGTTCTAATACTGCCTGATTTCAGAAAGAAAAAGAAACTATACCCTCCTTCTAAACAAATCAAAATTGCTCATATACAATCCTCCGCATAAAGTCAACTGGTGCTGCAGAAAAACAGAAGTTGAAAGAGTTACAAGAATGAAACCATTGCTTTCTAAGAGCACGATGCTTTAAGACATAGTAGGTTTTGCTCCTGCTTTATAGTTCCTCATCCCCAAGAATTAAGTTTTTTCCCGTCCTATTATCCTATTTTTTGGTGATAAAGCTATCGGATTACTTCAGGTCTTTTCCAGGGAAAAGCATACTAATTGGGAGTAAGAAGTCCTTATGGAAGAGAATAAGAATCACCCAGGTTAAGCATAGAACTTCAGTTATGTTCACTGCTGCCCCCAATCAGGATAAATGGGACAGAAGGTTCAACAACAACATGCCCAGTGCAATTCCACAAAATGGGGTCTTAGGAGGGTAAAGGGTAAGGTAGATAGCAACGATGTTTCCACTAGACCCTCAGCTCAAGGTAAAAAACAAACAACAGACAGAAGGTTTTTAAAATAAATTATAGGGAGGAGAGAATAGCTACCTAATCCATTTGTGAACAATTTAAACTGGCCAAGTGCCTGCCTGACGAACATCTCAACCCCACTCACCACTGTAGCTCCAATCTCTGTAGCCTCCCGCAATAACCGTGTATCTCTAGGCGTGTAAACTGCATCAAATACTAGTTCGTATGATCTCAAGGCCTCCTGAAACAACAGCATAATTGAGGAAAAGTTCAGAAAGTTAGCATTTTCTCATGCAAACAGAGAACAGGTTACTTTTGTTAAAGACTCGGCAAGAAAGACTACCTTGGATATAGGAGTTTGATCAGACTTTGGCTGCATGCCCACAGCAGAAGCATTTGCAAGAATCATTCCCTTCTCAGGGCAGAAATCGTTCAGATGTTCATATGGCAGAGCTTCACCGGATACTGCTGCAGCCAGAGCTTTTGCTCTCTCTTTTCAAAGACAAAATTGCAATAAATGGAAGGAGACATATAATGAATAAAGAGCAAAAAATCACACATCCATAATCCTTAGGGAGATAGGAAGTATTACCGTATTTGCGGTTGAATATTACAACCCTAGCCCCTCTGCTTTTGGCACCAAAAGCAATAGCTCGTCCTGCACCACCTGCCCCTACTAATACGAACAATTTTCCAGCAATTGGAGAAACATTTGATGCATGGCCATTGGTCTTTTGTCTCTCTGTTTACACACAAAATTTGGAACTCCTTATGTAATTGGATTCAAAAGTGCTTGAAATGTTTTTTCAAGAAGTTTCTAACTTTTTTTACGGCGGGGTACATACAAAGGAGGGGGAAGGACTAAAATATTGAAAACAATGAACATAGTATTCTCATTATCAAATATGTAATCCAATTGAAGCCAGAAACTAAGGAAGATAATCTCCACCTTCTCCTGCAGACACACTAAATTCTGCTTTATCAGGTGGGTAGGGGGATTGGGAGAAGAAACCAGGCCCATTTAGTGATCAGCATTATTTCAAGTAAAAGATAAAAAGATATGATCATCTGAATTCTGGAAATCTTTTGCCTTGAAAAGAATTACTGAATAGACCACTAAACTACATTGATTAAGTATTCACTTATACCTTTCTAGTAAGAGTATTAGAAAACTTTTAACTTCCAAGCAAAGAATAATCAGTACCTCTAAGTGCATCTTCAATTGCCGTCACACAAGCCTCACAATCTGTATTATAACCAATGAGCTTGCCATCAGAAGGCCTCCTTATAATTGTGTTTACAGCTCCTATAGACTGATTTTGAAGCATGATACAGTTAGAAAGTTTTACAATTAAGACAATGAACACTGTAATATAGTCTAGCCACAAAATGTTCTGGAATGGCTAAACAAAAACTATTGTATAAAAGTGCAATCTGAACTTTCAAGATACAGAGCTAATCTATATAACAAATTCTGCTTCCATGCAAGGACAATAAGAAAGAATATTCATGTTGACAATACCTAAGAAACCCAACTTCTTTCCTTTTTTTCCTTTTATAAGTTGATGCTGCTTGACCTATTACCCAACCAGGGTAATATCTCTACTTAGGTTTCCTTCAACGTAGTGGACTAAGGCTTCAATAGCCAACATATGGAAAATGAAACTCATAATTTTGTGCCTAATATGCTTGGGTGATTCAAGCACATAAAGAAGGTAAGCTTTTGTTTCCTATGTGTACATGTGTGTTGCCTCTGTACACATATATAGATAGAGTTGTGCTTATGAGTATTCATTATATAAGAACTATTGACGCTGAACTAGCTTCAGCGAAAAAGATTGTGCATTTTCTGGTTCTTCAACTCCCAAATACCAAAGGCAAGTTACACGACACACTGCAAATCCCCAGATTTGCTTGGTTTAGCATACCGTATATATTGGATTTATAAAATAGAAAGCATTTTAAAGAGCATAATTTGACACTCATGCATTCACTAGAAAGAAGAATTTAAGGCAGAAGCAAGCATAGTATGGTTATATTTTGGAGCTAATCAGACCTTGGCAAGTGGATCAACTTCATCACAGCACCGTACTGCTGCTTCCTTGTGTGGGATACCAACACTACACATTCCATCAAAAGGAAGAAGACTATGCATTAGATACTTTTCTACATGACGAAAATTTTAGACAAACAGAACTTTGTAGGTTCATAACCTCACATCCCAGATGTTTTACGGAAGTGAAATTTTCAAAACAGTTAAGATCAATGGTGTTTATACGCATTAGAAGAAACATATGTAACAAATACACAGATACCTTTTTAAGCAGTAGAGTTTGTTAATATCTATCTCATTCTTATAAAATAATAAATTTAAGCATAACTTAACTAACAAAATAGGCATTTGTTTATTTCTTGATGAGCAGGAACCTGACACTTACTCATCAGTGTGTGGCATAGGAACTAAGGGAACCATAACCAAACTACTTTTGCTAGTACAGAAGGAGCATACCTGAAACCAGCATAGTCATTGCATGAGAAAACGCGAAAAAATTCCTTGACATTGTCAACTAGTAGTGGCACATATATTCCATTGTATCCTGTATGCCTAAAGGCAGGGTTGTGCAGAAGAGGGCCCTTGCTATGGCCAACAGGATTTGAGATTACACCGAAAACTCTAGTATCTGGGTTCACATATTCCAGTTTATAAACTTCTTTAATGCTGGTCAATGGTGGCAAGCCAGGGGTGGATTTGCCTCCTAAAGATCCACAAACAAAGAAAGCACCGTATTTTGGGCCCAAAAGTTGGCTTATAAGACCTCTATCCCCTGCTGCCCTAGCAATTAGAGGCACCTGTGTAGAGACCTTGTATTAGGCAAATAGGTTAAAGTGCGACATTCTTAGTAAGGAAAGAGAAGTTCAAACCACTAAAAATTTGAACAAATACAATGTTTTAACTCCATAACTGCAAAAATGCAACAAATTCAAAGATAAATCCCGAATCCATAGATAGGTGTTTACCTGAGAATGTGTAAGCATATGGAAAAGTGGTGCAACATCTGTAATATAAGCTACATCAATGACAAGTTTGATGATATCTGCTCCTGTGGCCTGCAGGTTTATGATCAGATTACAAAGTCTGTCTTTCGTAGGGTTTCCACCATTGACATAACTCGAAGCAATTATCTTGCAATTTGATCGCCTGCTCATCAATTCAGCCACCACTTCATCGGAAACAACCTAACAAGGAAAAAGCCAAATATAAGAGAGGGAAATTGTATTTTAGCTTCAGTAGCGGAGAGACACCTACCTCGCGGTCCACTTCCACGAACTCAACGTCCAATTCAACAGCTAATTTCAGAACTTCAATACAGGTTTTCTTCCACTCTTCTCTGCCACAATTTATCTGCGAATTTGGCCTGACACAGATTTTTCCAAAAGCTTACATTTCTTATTCGAATTTGACTTTCTTAAATTACATGATGACTCTCGGCAAAAAGATAAGTACTTGGTTACTCCACATTAATTAATAAAAATAAAATCAATAATTTGTCTGAAATAAATTTTAATTTAGAAATCCATGACTAGTTATTTTCTCATATGTAGTGGGGACAGTTGGAAAGATTTAAATGGTCCTCACTCGCTTCTCAACTTTTATAATATCATTATGATAGATATTTTTGTCATACCATAAAAATCTTGCCGTGATGGGATAGGAAAACATCAATTGGTTTGTTCATCAAAAACAATTCAAAGATTCATAACTTGGGAGCTAGTATTTTCCTTTTCTAATTTGAACAGCTAACAAAGACCCCTTAGGTTTTGTGTAGAATATTAAATTATTTTATGTGGGTGGAAAGATGCCAACTTTACAAGAAAACAAAAAACAGAGAGATGGGGAAGCAAACACTGTCCTCCTCACAAGCTGAAACCATTACCTGAAAGAAACGATGGAGGGTAAAGTTCTTTGTTTGAGTAGGAGTTGAAGTTGTGAAATGTGAGAGAAAGTCAAGGAGTCCATACAAAGCTCCACGAGATCTGCGCCTTCTTGTTTCGCTTTGTCCATAGAAGCTGCCATTTCCTCGGGGCTTTCACATTCTAGTGTTGTGTACACAAGCAGGTCATGCTTGAAACCCATAATCAATCTTTCCAAGGAGAGCGGTGTCTTGTGTTATTTTATTAATACATAGACAGTACAGTACTACTTGTTGACTGCACCAATGCGCTCCCTCACCCTCATATAAATACACACACACAATGTGACAACCAAGTGAGTTGTCATCTTCTTTAATTTCTTTGAAAAAGAGATGTCAAGTTTTATGGCAATATCAAAAAGACAGAGGGGGAGGGCCATCATTTTATTGTCATGACATTGCAATTATTGATGAAATTTGAATTAGTTAATTTATAATGGTAATAGCGGTAAAATTAATTAATTTCCACAGCAAATATAATATTTGAATATTCTTTTATAATTGAAGGAATGATGTGATTTTTGGAGCCTACTTGTTTTGTGGCTAATATTAGATCCACCAAAAAGAAAAAGGAGACGATTTGAAGGGGTAAAGAGTTAGGTAAGGCTGCCGCCACCTACCAGCTTCTTGAAGACCAGTTTACTAGTTGGGTTGAGATGGCGGCAATCTAACTACACAACAAAGTGATATGATTAAAAATTGCTCTGATCAGAAGAGCATGTTACATATGTTTTTGATCTTTCTTATTGCTATTTGAGAACTTACCTACCATGAAAACAAAAATCACAATAATGCAACATGTCATCCATCTTTAATTTATGCATAAATCAACCTATAACTTTGGCGGGATTGTGTTTTTAGTCATATGACAGTAATTACTTATCAATCCTAAGTTAGTTACCGTATGTACTAATTGTCGTTTTGATGAATAGTATTAATTATTTCAATTTCACCATTATTTCTATCTAGGCACACCTTTCTAAGACCTTACATCAATTATTGGTTTTAGACTTCCACTCAAATCACTCCACGTGCCGCAAATTTTTATGTCATTCAATCATATTGACTAGTAGTAGACGTTTCTGCTGTCACGTTGAGTGAATCTCATTAATTAATTAATTTCAGTGCACATGTACATGGGATTTTCATTTGTTGGAAGGTCACCTCATCAAATAGTATCACTCTCAACTATTTTGAATTTACTGCTATCAAGACAGGTTATTTCTCCACCCTAATCTAGAGGAAACATTTTAATTCCATCAAGAATCACCTGAATTTCTATTTAAAACAAAAAAGCATGTATTTTTGCCCTATAACATTACTACAGGTAATTATTAAACATAAGCTCTAATAAGTAATCTAATAACTAGGAGTAATTTTTTCATTGTGTCCCTACGTTACACCGATTTGATAATTACTTATATTTCTCTAGTAATTTTATTAATTATTTTAAATAAATTTAAATGCATGTTTAAATATGATTTAAAAATATTTCAACAACGACTATATTTTGACATGATAGACATCGACAAATGGTAGAAATCGTAAAAATTTATATACTCATTTATAAGTATCGACGCTAATAACAATGATCTAAAAGTCAAATATTAATGTTATAATCACATTGTAGTCCTATTAGAACGAATGAAATATGTTAAAGAAGAAAATAAATGAAGTATACATAATTGAAAAAGGGATCAAACCACTAAATGCTCTCCAGGACACAGAATTCATTTTATTAAAATAATAAATGCCTTTGTAAAATTTAATAACTTTACTTTTAGAAAATTTTAACTTGTTTTTAAAGAGAGGGCTATTATAGTCTTCTTAATGTTTGTAGCCAAATTTTTGTAGCTGAATAGGTTTAAAAAAAAAAACTCTATGTCTAAGTCAGATTACATTATTCTTTGAAATAAACGGAGGGAGGAGGGAGTAACACTTTCTGTCTCTCTACCGACAACTTAATAGAAATTTTTATAATTTCATTTAAGACCAAGGTGTTCCAATAAAAAGAGACAAGTACTATATTTGGCATAAGCAATTTCTCTATCATCATTAATTCATTGGCCTGTCCACTGTGCATGGCCATAAAAGGCAACAAATTTATTGCAACCTCAAAAGATAAATTATCAGTCCAAGGTAATAGATATTGTTGTCGCCAAATGGATATTGAAGGTGTCTGGCAAATGTATATTTCTTCAGATACCACTGGAAACTCGAGCCCCCTTATTGGTGTAAGCATGTTTCTCTTTATCTTAACGTACCTAGTACGCTATTAAAGGATAATCTAAATGCAAGCTTAAGTCAAAAGAATAATTAAGGTGTGTGCGCAAGGAAGTAGAGTTCCAAACTTTTTACTGAAGCCAAATGATTAGTTTTGTTCAAGCCTTTGGATTATGAGATTCACTGCTGCATTTGCTGATGAGAATGCTCCATGAAAGCTTTCTTGATAGGATATGGATTCCAAATCTCCAGCCATCTTTAACAGTATCTCACCTATGTCAGTTTTATTTTCCAATAATGATCTGTAGAATGAACTAGCCGCAACTTTGCTAATCTCAACATTTGTTTCCTCTGGACAATATTCATCGTCCAACCACTTGTTAAGAGCAGTTCGCAACCATTCAGATTCCTGTTAAAAGAGCCATGTACTATTTCAATAGACAAAAGTGGGACAATATGCTAATTATGCACCTTCAACCTTACACTTTGCATATTTATGCAGATCAGAAACCTCTGCAATATTCTAACTAAAAAAGTAGAGGTTCCCAAATATAGTAAGCAAGAGAAAGATGCAAAAAGGTTGAACACTAGGATTATGAATTTCAAAACATGTGCAGATGCAGAAGAAAGGATCCTGGAAACAATGCAATAGGAGAGTGTGAATTATATCCCTTTTGCTTCAATGGAAGTAGAAAGGATCACATCACATCAGCTATATCAAGATTCTCCAAGATGTATGCAACACCACAACAATAGCAAGTCATCCTGAAATGACATCTTAAAGGTTTTCAGCAAATAGATTTTCCACAATAAATAAAACTTGCCAGATCTCATTATTAGAAAAGAAAAGGAGCTCAATTTAAGGACACCTTATAGCCACTGAAGGAATCCCTACCCCTCTTGCAAATGTTCCCCAGGTAAAATCAGCTAAGATATATATTAAAGACATAAACTACAGATAACACGGACAAATATCAAACTTCAGAGGAATTTTAAGCATGTCTTGTTCAAATCTCATCTTGGCTCACCTATTCAAACAATTGTACTGCAAAATCTCCATTTGCAATAGTCAACACACAGCGAGTTAGAAGAGACAGGTTCCCGCAATATACCTTATCCCACAGAGCATGTAGGATTTTAAACCCGATAACAGTGCCACATATGTACAAAAGATCTAAAATGACAATTCACCCTCAGGTAAATGGTAATGGATAAAGCTATCTGAGCGAGAATCAAAAGCAATCACTAATTATTTCATGACACAGTGCAAGACCCTAGATATGCCATCCTTCTCAGTAATGACTATCCTTCATCAGATGTAAAACATGTTGCTGAATGTAAATATCTGAACTTCCATCTCATGCAGTTTGCCTCTCACTAAATGTCTTGAAGATCTCTCTCTAAATTGATCAAATTTTGTGAAACACTTTCAAGTGATTGTAATTAGAATATGGAACTTGTTTCCAAAAGAACTTACTGAACACAGTTAAAAATGCGTAAAAATGATTTTTTAGAAAGCATTTCGCGTAGTCACAGCAGAGAAGAGTACACAAAGTCACAGACAACTTGTGGAGGATGACTGAGGTCATAATTCTCTGTTCATAATGTCTTAGCATAAACCTACAGTTTTTTGGATAACGCATAGCCCCTAACATTTTGGTCTCTAATATACCGACTGACGAAGTAGTGGACTATCAAGAAAACTATGCACGCATATATGGTTACTAATAACCAGAGCCTCATAACACAATAAATGTAGAAGGTAACTACCATTGATCACAGCAATATCAGGATCACAAATCAATCACAAAGAATTAAGTATGAATTACTTTTATGCTTCTATATTCTTTTAGTTTTTTCTAAATTTTTTACCTACGCAAAAGAATTTTAAATTCCTAGACAACTTGCTGAAGTGAGAATACTTGCTTTAGCCATGAACTGCTTGATCAGCCCCAAAAAATGAAAGTTAAGATCTTTCAACATTCTCATGATATATTTATTTTTGAAGACTAAAAAAATAAACAAATATATATATCGTCAAGATAATAAATTGCATTTTAATGAGGAATTCACACAGAACATCTCTTTGTTTGTAACTGCAATGAAAAGGTTCAGCCAAACCACAAGTCAGTGACCATCAAATCCTTCCCACCAGTATACACCTTCATAAAACTGATATATCAAGAAGAATTCAGCAACAATTATGGTTCCATAAGTCGCAATAGGGGCGGATGCATAAGCATAAATTGAGTAGCCTTGGCTCACACCTTGTGTATGTGTTAAAGAAGTTCAGCAAATAACTATTCTTACAAAGAATAGATTTTGAACCCATTAAATTAATTGGGATTTGGTAGAATCAAACCAATAAAGTTTGGATTTTCCTGCTAGACAAGAAAGGGTATAATTATAACAAGTATCTTCAAGTAAAATTTGGTGTTTGAGCAAATGGGATGTCTACAGCATAGCACAAAAACATCAAACAATCTGTGTTAAAATGAGTAACTGAGATAAAGGAAGGTATTACCTCCAAGGCTTTGGAAGGCTCTAGCCATTGTTGAGGAACCCTAAGATCTTCAATTAACTGCTCAGAGCTGTAGTCTCCATTGCTTTGAGCATTTAAAAGCGGGAATCTTGTTCTAATTCTATTGCCAGAAAATAGACATTGATGAAGAGATGGGTGTATGATTTCACTTGTAATTGGTCTCCTTCTTTGGACCCTAACATCAAGGCCAACACAGTAACAGCCTGAGACTGAGAACAATGCCCACGCCATTTCTTTTCTTTTCTTTGGATAAACCAGACCCAAAAAGGTTGGGAAAGAGAAAATCCGAGTCACACAATAAATATTTATCTATTTTCCTAGAATTTAGATCATTTTTTTATACAATTATATTATTAACTAGATAAATTATCCGCGCGTTAATTCATGACCTCATTAGGATTATGAATGATCATTTTCTAATATTCGAATATTAAAAAATTGATATTGTCACATATATTAAGAACTTGAAAAATAATAAAATTCTTATTCCTTAATGAATTTTATCTTTCATATATTTTCGACATAATAATGTTCTTTGATATAAGTGGCTTCTCAATTTGATGGCATATATTTCATTCTTTAGCCAATAGCAGCTAGTTTTTCTTGCTTTTCATGTCATCGTCCATAAGCACTCCAAAGTAGCTATAATAAATTTATCATGCGAAAGATATCAGCTCCTCGTGCTGTCAAATGTGTGTTCCTTGATTATTTTAGAGCTAGTAAAGCATAAAAACATCTCATTAAATATTTAAAAACATTTTTAGTCATATCTTTAAAAAAGCAAAAATATTTTAAAATATTATTTTTGGCAAAAAAAGAACAACCAAAGAATTATCTTTGAAAGTTCACACACATGTTTAGATGAAAAAGTGTTTCTAGGAGCATTTTGCTTACAACATGAGTACCTCATTTCATTTTTGAGACAAAATTAATTTTAAACAGTGAAAAATATTGATTGATTGTTAAATGACAATTTGAGTCGTTCACTTAAAAATTACATTATTTAACAAACTGAATATAAATATATCTCTTATCATAGACCTTTGCTTCTCTAGTTACCTGTAATAAAAGCAATTGTACCAAATAATATAACCTTCCATCATTGTTTTAGGTAGGCAAATACAAGGGTATCACATTTGATTTCTGAATACAAGATCATATATATGCTTGAGTCACACCTGCAGGCTACACGCAACACCTTGGAACACGAATTTTCTCTCAAAAAATTCAAAATATAAAGAAGTAAATAGATGAAGAAGAACCAGTGTGGTAGCCAAACTTCGCCCATGCAACTACAGGGAGCAAAATTTATAGTCGCAGACTCTTTAGCGCACATGGATATCGATTATCGGACTTAATAGGGATATTATATTTTATGAATCTCCTCTCAAGACTAACTAATATGCTAGAAAGTCCCTAACAATGTAATATATGTGATATGTTTCTTTACCAGTGTGTGTATCTTTCGAAGAAAAAAAAGATGATTAAACACAATACCTACGGGGTAAAAGATGTATAAGATGAGGGGCTTGCATGTTTTGTAGATAGATTCATGAAGGTTCATTAAACTTTATATAGCAGTAAATATAGAGAAAAGTGGAAAGGCATTAAGCCTTAAATAATAGATCATTATAAATCAACATTGTCCTGCCTCAGCCACAATTATATCTACTTGTCCTATCTCTAAAATAGGCTGTGAAACTGTAACTGGTAAAGAATTTTGCTTATACCTTTGAGGAAAGCTGTATTATCACATCATGAAAGCCCCTTAAAATTGTAAAGTTAGTTAGGTTTGAAATAAAATTTAAAAAGGATATTATCCAAGTGATTTGACATGTTAACATATTGTTTCATACTAATATTCAATAGTTGAGTTTGATGAAAATAAAAAATATACAGACCCAATAACAACATGCAGAGAAATATGTAAATAGAGATATGATTAATATAACATTTTAACTCCAAATATATATTGTAATAGCTATAACTACCTTATCAAGTTAAGGCAGAATTTACTGTCTCTCTACATTCTCTTCTGCGATTTTGATTTTTTCAAGAATGAAGAAATATGTTTAAAAAGTTTTTTGATTTTTTCAAGAATGAACGAAATATGTTTAAAAAGTTTTCATAACCAATAATTCAAATAATTCAATACAAATCATGAAAGACAATTTTACAGATCACAAACATTGACGTCATACAGAGTGATGATAGAAGAAAAAAGAACACCAACAAAAAAAAAAGACATACGAACCAAAAGTCCAAACATTGTAATGGATGTAAGCAGTTCAAGAATTGGGAAGTTTAAATCGTTTTCCTCTTGAAGATTTAAATTATAGTGAGAAAATTGTAGTTTTGACACACTATTTTTTGGTATAGTGAAAAAATTATAGTTTTGACTCATTATTCTTTGATGAAGATCCGAAGTAAAATTGCAAGGGAATTGGCCATGATATTAGGGGTGAAATCTGTCATAAAGAAGAAGATACAACACGGTATGATTTGCCTCATAAAGAAGAAGATACAGCACAATATGATTTGCCTAGTTTATATGGGTAGTTCTCCATGCAGGCGAAGAGTCGCCACAGTTCGAAGAGACGCAAGGGTAGAAAAAAAGGGGTTAAAGGCAAAAATAAATAAATGGGGAAAATCCTAAAAGTAAGAAGGATTCTAAGGCTGCCACGTAAGCGAGCTACAAATACTCTTTTATATATGATATACAACCTCACCAAGCTTACATATAGCATTCTCTTATATTAGCTTGCATTTAAGATAATATACATATAAAAAAACTTATTTGTCTATTTTCTGAATACGTTCAATTTGTTAGGATAGTTATAATGTAACAATAAATTTATCCATTCATATCAATATTCGTTTCTACAAAGAAATTAAAGTGAAAGATTTGAAAATTACATGGCAATGACATAAGTGAGTGAACAAATAAGTAAATTGAATCAATTAGCAGCAAATAAACTCCAAATAATCAGATTTATTGAGATAATCAAACTATTCAATCTACACTTTCATTCTATTAGAATATCTATCGTAGTCCAAAAGGAAAAATATTTTGAAAATTAATTATTTAAATATAGTGTAAAAATACGAAAACTGTTTTGCCAGCATAAATATAGCTCAACCATCTATCACATAAATGATCACACCTCATGTTGAATCCCTTAAGTTTGTCAAGTAGCCAAAAAACTCGGTTGACAATCTTTTCCTCGTAAAAGTTGTAAGACTTCATTTATGCCAGCAAAGTGTAATTAATCATCTAACTCCAAAATCGTAAAAAAAGATATTAGAGAATCAAGCTCAAAAATTTGAAATATGCCAATAAGCAGATAAGTTACTTTTCTTGCTTTGACTTGGAAGAAGTAATACTTACCTCTTGTTATCTTCAATTTTCTGTCATAGTCATTTTTATATACTTCTTACAATTTTTAAGATCTTATTTAATAAATGAAGTATCTCCTTAGTTAGACATAAATAAGGTGCCTCAATAGCTCTAACCAAGAAGGTGTGACATTAATTAACTCTTTTATCCTATTAGCACACTTAAATCTAATAGGATTAGGAATAAACTTTTAGCTCTAACATTAACATGTACCTCTTTAATTTATTAAGTAGTTAATAAAAAGAGTAAAACTTATCAAAATGGAAGAAAATTCAGGAGAATCATTCACAAACGTAAAATATAGCTTATATTTTAACTTAAAATCATAAGTTTACATGGATTAAAGAATTGGAAGTAGTTCTAACAATCTACAAAACCATTGTTGAAACATAAATCAAGGAGGAAAAAGAGAAAAGATTCAGTGATTGATGATATTAATAATTGGTGTAAATAACCTGATTTGGCAGTAGATGTAGCCTTACATTGAAAAACGCTATTAATTGTGTGAGTTTCTTTGTGTTACTGCATAGATCCATGTTGCTTTGATCCCAATTCTTTATTTTCATTGTTTATCATAGAGAAAGCTACAAAAATAAAAAAATTCACTCTGTTAGATTAGGAGATCACAAGGAAGGAAGGGGTTATTTACCTAATAGAGAGAAAGCTAGTTTCAGTGATATCAACTGAGAGATATTCAATATCATTATTGAAATTTGGAACTTTTTCCTGTGGTAGTTGATTTCAATCGCGACATTTGGAGAAGGAAAACATTTCTTTTTATTGAGAAGCAATTTTTTATAGTCTTAAAATGAACCTGTGAAATTCTAAGAAAAACAATAAATAGAATAGGAATCAATTTCCTTAAGCTATCGAGAACAACATAAAGCAATAAAAACAGTCTAAGATTATAGTATGAGTTACCAAGATATCAAGGTTGCTCGGCAAACAAAAAGAAAAAGATGAAACTTATTACTAAAAAAATCAATGATATTTATTTCTTTTATGTATACATCCATATATGTTTTGTAGTATAAAATGAGATTCTGAACACCTTATGTATTTTTTCATCTTGAAGAATTCTAATGGAAAATTTACGAATATTTTACCAGAAGAATTAATCATGGATGAAAATGTATCAAATCACTCCGTTATAATTCTATTCCTACCTTATTTCACTTTCTGAATTTCAAAATGCATTGCTACTTTTATACACTCTTTCAAAGTCCTACAAGAAGTAACATTTGAGAGTTGTTGACCAATCGCTAAAGAGTGATTAAGCACATAATACTCAATTTGAGCATTGCTCAAATGTGGGGAGAATTTGAATAAGGACCATTTCTTGTTATCTTATATACTAATCTCGATACCTAATTCCAACTGAAGAGTTCTTTTCAAAGCTTTCACTTTTGGACTTTGAACCCTTTTCATATGTTAGGAGTTTTATGTGTCTTGATCTACTTGTTAAATTGTATTCATATCTTTTTTGTCAGATTTATCAAAAATTTCAAAAAGAATAGTCTGATCTATAAATAACTCAAATTTGGTTTTTACAAAATAGTGAAAGAATTTTTTTAAAAAAACTAAAATCACCATTGTTAGAAAAATAACTTTATTACCAATTAAAAAAAAAAGAGAAACACAAAAAAATAGCCTTCTAGTCAAATTCCGGTAAATTGTCAAAATTCAATATCTAAGAAAATGCCAAATCAAAGTAGACAGTATACAGTAGATGGAAAAACAGTCACATAAGATTAGTTTAAAAGAGAAATTAAGAGGATAATAATATGTTTTAAATGCATGCCTTATGCAAAGGATTTTTACATACCACATGATCGCAGGGTGAGATGAACTTCGATTTGCTAGAAGTGACTGTGAAGGCATCATTTTTTGCAACAATTAAAGTTTCAGTGGAGTGATTTAGAATAAACTGAGTTTAGTAGTATATGCAATTTGAAGCAGAAAGTAAATATGAATTGTTGAGATAAACAATGGAGAAGAGGAGTGAAAGTCTATGACCTCCGAAATGAAAACCGAATGAAGTTGAAATCCCAAATTTGTTCATAAGGACGAACAAAAATTAATATTCCGTTTGAGGAAGAGACCGAATGCAATTAAGATCACAGCGTTTGAGGAAGAGACTGAATCGCTTCAGGCGTCTTTATTAGACGCGACTATTATTTTTTTCCTTTGAAGTGCAATTTTGTTAGGAAAAAAAATAAGAATTACCGTGGAAAAAATGGGGAAAAAGGATAAATAAAAATACTAAAATGTGAGAGTGCCACCTCATCGGCTCTAAAATCTTCTTTTATATATATACTAGGTAATATGCCCGCGTTTTGCGCGGTCATATATGACCTCATTAAGATTAGGAATAATTTTTCCCTGATATTCAAATATTAAAAATGGCAAAATGGTAGATTAATATTAAAATGAAATCACGTAGAACATTTTTCAACATAATCAAGAATCTAAATAACTACAAAAGTTTAACTACATAAATTTTAAATTTTAGTTTTTTCTCATAATCAAGAATCCAAATAACTACAAAATTTTACTCCTTTGATCAAGAATCAATTGTTTGATCCTCCTGTAGCCTACTCGTCATTTTATTTTCTACATATTTCTTAGTTGTGATATTTGTTTCTGACTATAATTGGCTTCTCATTATTGAACGATTTTTCATGAAATAATCAGGCATTACTTTGATTAATTTATTTATTTTGTGAACATGAAAAAGTATAAATATTCAATTTGATAACATACAATAAACTCGATTTTAAAACCTCTAGCATCAAATTTCCTTCCTCTTTTATAACACTGTCCATAAACACTCATAGATTTGTCATAGCAAATCTTTGACGATGGCAGTAACTTTCATTATACATTAGTGTTCAAAATATGAAAAAGTAAACACAAGAACATAGCAAATAGTGTTCAATATTTACTATATATAAATTAACAAAAAAATAATAAACTAATACCATAATAAAAACAATGTCAACATTGATCCATATTGAAATTGATACCATAAAAGAAAAGAAGAGAGAAAAATGATCAGAGAAAGATTTTTAAAAAATGATATAAGGCTAAGCATTATCCAGCAAGTCTCTAATTGTGCCTCATTGACCCTGGAAAATTTCTCGGGTATATTTAAAAAATGATAGTTGTATATGATGTAGCGTAGAAGAATGAGCAGCAGCAAGCAAACAGTTTTGACTCCCACAATGTATTGGAAAAACTTGTTTCTTAACATCACATAGTGAAACAGAGAATAAATGTGTAAATATATTAATTAATACAAGAAAACTATACTTGGCGTTTATTTTGATTGTTTTGCAGAATATCGATGTGATTTTATAGTGTAAAATTTTGAACTTATATGTGAGATTCGGCATAAGTGTGTCTTTATGATGGTAATTTATCCACTTTATCCTAAGAGACAACTAAAGCTACTCAAAAGTGATGCTATTCTTCTCCTTGCAACCTGTGTGAACTTTTTCTGATATCATATGTGTTCTTCCAATCCTATTTATATTGCATTAAATATTAAATTTTACTGCAACTGTTCCTGGGCTGATCTTTTATTCTTTACAGATTTCTATCATGGGAATCTGGAAATGTAAGAACTAATATGTCTGAAAGCAAGACTCACCAATGCTAAGAAACCACCCTATTTAAATCATCTAAACCCAATCAATTTGGGATAAATCACCATGAATATCATCCTTATCTAGGAAAAAAATAACATGTCTGTACCAACTTCAAGTTTTTCACTCTAGTAGTATTTCATTTCATATAATTTGTAAACTTCGATAGATGTTGCTTCTCGATAATAAGTAGGCCGAAACTATACTTACATACGTTTCTGCACATAGATGATCTTTTTCCTCGGCTAAAATCAGATTTGTATAAATATTATGGAATATTATGACCAAAAGATAAT
The DNA here is from genome assembly GCA_038996855.1 of Solanum aculeatissimum. NCBI lineage: Eukaryota > Viridiplantae > Streptophyta > Magnoliopsida > Solanales > Solanaceae > Solanum > Solanum aculeatissimum. The sequence continues at coordinate 512 of JBCEWC010000083.1, read as the reverse complement.
TTTAAGCAGGTAAAAGCATGACAATAAAGATTCAAAAAATATTGTGTCGAGATTGTCGAATGACTGGGTTTTTATATTGTTCTTTTATTTAAAAATTAAGTATTCATTCTTTTTGTTAGAGGAGAGCAAGGATTAAATGTATAGAACTCTAAATGACTTTTAAATACCACTCTTCATTCCTACTATATCCAAGCTTCCACACCTCCTTGTTGAAGCATCTATGCATCTCTTCTTCATATGTACGTCTCCCATGGCCCCTCATAAGACTAAAATTTTCGGATATGTAATCTATATTTTTAATTACTACTTCACAAAATTTCACAATCAAGCAGGCCATCCTATCTTGCAAATAATAGTTTAAGTCCCTTATGGATTACCAAAATGGCATTTACTTTCAACAATCTAAGAAATTGTAGGCCATGAAGTATTGAAAAGCCTATAAAGTAGCCTACCAGATGGTATGATTTAGAAACATGATCAACAATCTATCTAGTAGACAATAAACAAAAGAA